>JASXSY010001390.1:0-99629 GCA_034509805.1 Sipha maydis
TTAATCTTTGAAATATTTAAAGTACTTAAAATGGCCTAAAGGGGGCCCCCATAGCTCACTTCTTGTATCTGTGCTTGTCAATGTCCAATGATCACAGATGATGCGAATAAAAATAAAAATTGTTATAACAAAATGTGTTATTTTAATTATAATAGGATCAAAGTAATTTATTCATTAAATACGTTGGTTTCATACTATAAATAATATAATTATATGTCCACAATTTATAGAATAAAATTGCTATTATTATTTATATTATTAATTTATACGCAAACTCCAACGTGCCATTTTTAGTACTGTTTTGAAACATCACAGTGATCAATAAGATATGTATAACATACAAGATTTATTAAAACGAATACGTCTTCTATTACTCAACAAAAGAAGAATTTTTTGCTTCGAATAAATGTTCGATTCATTTTAATTTAATTTATTTTACATAATACAATTATGCTTTTCTTAATAGTGAATTAATACTCAAATAGGTAGCGGAAATGCTGAGTTGTTTAAAATAACAAATTTTAAAAAGTTACTACCAATCTATTACAAAATCTGAAAATTTGTCTATTTTGTTAAATAACTGGATATACATGTTGTGACGTACCACACTCTCCGCCATACTAATTATAATAATTGATTAAATCGTCCCGCGTTCGCTATTTCTAAACAACCAACAACAAATGATAAAATTAATTTGTACATAAATACATATGACATAATTTAGTTGGTGTTGATTTATATGTTTCAGGGTTTTATTTGAAATAATTTCGACTTATATGGAGGCAATTGTTGTATTTACATACTCGAATCATAACAGTAAATATCATTGCAAATTAAATGTTTTTCTATAATTAAAAATTCTACGATTTATAAACAATTTAGTCGAGCTGCATAACATACAAATATTTCAGTTGAACATTTATCGTATAATTTATTCAATATTTAAATTTTAAGGTTATTATGTAACAACTTATTGATTATTAATATTTTATTTTTCGAACCTCATTTTATTTAATATTGTATTTACATTAAAATCATCATTTGTACTATTGCATTAAAATAACACTACTGTGCCTGAAAATTTAGTACATAATTTTACTTAATTCTTACATATGTTGATGACATTTGATTTTTAAAAATGGATAATCTAGATATTTGTTTACCCGGTATTTTAAGTATTATAATAACATATTTTTCATGAAATAATTAAACAAAATTAAATAATACAACATATAATATGTATATCAAATATGTATTGAAATGATTTAATTAATACAGTTGTAGGTGGATCAAACAAAATGTTTGTTTAGTCAAACACTATAAGCAACTGTGTGCTACGGAATAAACTTTATACTTATAAAACTTACGGATTGAGATAATTTTCTACGAAGCATATACAATTCAGGTATAATAAAATATTTAAATGATGTACAAGTATGTGTGGGTACATACAGGCATACGTGCAAGCGTGTGTGTGTGTGTGTGTGTGTGTGTGTGTGTGTGTGTGAGTGGGTATGCAGCACTCAACCGAAAATTGAATCACAAGTGAGTAACATTCGTACGTAATAATATGAAAGGTAAAATCTGAGTAAGAAGCGATGTTTGAATGCAACTTGAGAAAATTGAATTATAAAAACTCGTTATGTACGATAAAAGGTTTGGTTCGCAGCATGGTAACAGTTGGTGATTTAGAAAACCATCAACCGTATTCATTTCCTCATACTATATACATTCCACAAACGAACTTTGGGACAATGCGGATCGAGAGGTCGTACGCGATACGTGAGTATTGTGAACTTTTACAATACACACGCGAAGAATATAATTGTTTTAATAATAATAATAAAAATAAAAATAAACTATTGCTATGAAACGGATAAAGAATATGATACTCGAAGAAATACACGGAGAACTTTGTTATTAACAAAGTGCATCGGGGTCCAAAGGCTAATAATTTTGTGGCAACGTATATTATATTATACGCCTACGCATTGGCGTGCGAGAACTTGCAAGAGAATATAATAGATAAATACCGAGAAAAATAATAACACTAACCGGAAACGGACGAAAATATATATATTGTATACATAGATATATATATAGTCATATAAGTGGACGTGCTCTGATACAGTGCATGGACCCCATGGCGAATTGTCCACACGAAATGAACAAATTCATTATGAGACAATCCTCCCGTCGCTGAGTCGTATGTGTAATATCGACCAGTGGTGAAGTAGAGAGTACGAAAAAGAAATAAAAAAATGAAATAAAATATGAGATTCTCTAACACGGACAGTCGGTAAATAATATAATATTTATGTGTACGACCGTGATTCGTGAAGAACTTCGTAAAGGAATACGTAATGCGTTTAAAACCAGGCCAAAAAAAATATTCGTTCGCGATTTTTGCTTACTAATACGAACAGTATCTCGTAGAATTAATTAATGTGATTGATTGTGTGTGTGTGTGTGTGTGTGTGTGTGTGTGTGTGTGTGTGTGTGTGTGTGTGTGTGTGTGTGTTTGTGTGTATAAGAAAAACAGATACGAGTTGTTTGTCGAGTGTCACTTGCGAATTCGATGATTAACGTCATGTAACGTAGCTTTTGGAATTTTTACAGTTATTCACCGGGAACGATTGCTGTACAAATGAATACTAACCTTTAAAATACAAAAGTGTAATAGACGTACCTAGAAGAAAAAAAAATGAAACATCTGTAAACGTTTGTCTCGATGCGTATATCCTGTGTTAACGTTCAGCGCATATAATTTGGGTTTTAAATCATTAAATTAATTTTCTTGAAATATTTAATTTCAATGAAAAATTAAAAACAAAAATATTGATTGAAATAATTCAAAATAATCGGGCTTAGATTTTGATATTAAATTATTAAATATTAAAAATATAACAAGTGTTCAATATTTCTATTTTAATAAATAAACAGCTAACAATACAAATTAACACAAAAGATAAAAAAAAAAAATGAGTACATCTTCTTAATTAAAATTATAATGTAACACTTGATAAACATAAACCTATTAAATTATTAACTATCAATATTTTCTCTGTATATTCAATATATTATTTATAATCGTCTATAACCGAACACGTTTAAGAGAAGAAAAAATATTTTTCAATATTTAAAGTGAAATATTTTAAATTTAGAACCCTACATATAATATTTTTTATCGTATTTCAAGGAAAATAATACTTACAATATTTTCTTTTTTAACACTATAGTGATTAGTATCAATATATTAATATGAGTATATAAATATTTAATCATTATTTACAACGATCTAAGACACATGCCTCAATCTACGATTACCGACTTAATATAACGCATTTATCAATAATCTATATATATTCAAAAAACATAAAACATAATTCGAATTGATCATCAATCGCTAGACAATTTGACTTGTTTAATGAGGCAATTATAACATACTATATGGTTAAACATCTATACATTACATGTTGAGTTAATGAGAAATTTTATTATATTACATAATGATATTTAAAAAGGTGAAAATCATTTGTTTTTATTTCTTATAAAAATTTAAATCATCGTTAACTATTTGATATTGACCATTCTTTGTAAAAGATTTTAATATTTCAAAAATAGTTGAGATTTTTATGAAACGAGTGAGTTAAAAATTATCATAGAACATATAGTTAAATTTTTTATTTTAGTATGTATTATAGATTACAGAAAGAAACTATTAATATTATTTGAAACGAAGTTTTCCTTTTTTATTTATTTAACGGAGCATTATCATTTTAATGATAACACACCAAGAGTCGCATAATAAATTTATATCTTACGATCCGGAATCAATAATTTTACGGTCATAGACCGCTGTAGCTGCTATATGAACACCATTGAACTCCCCGAGGTTTTTGGCATCGCAATAATATTACATATCCAAAATACCTCAATGTGTATGCCGAAATTAACGTGCACTATGGACAATTCATCAATTAAATGTTAAGCTTTCGTTAGGAAATAACACGCTAGTACGTTAAGTTAAGTTAGGTTAGCTTACGCGTATGGTAAAAAAGATGCTTCGGTGTGCACTCAATGCCGCAGTACCGTACAAAAAGTTTGACGGTAAATAAATGTTTATTTTATACAAAACCTACATAGTTATCCTCAATGGTCTGCGATGATCATGAATAATTCATAACATGTCTATATGTACCTAGTTCAATATGAAGTCTACTGGAAATATTTTGCAGTCTACTTATAATTTTGAATTCTGTGGAATTTCCGAAATTGAATTTATAACATTACAGAAAAAGTATATATATATTAGGATGGTCCATATTTTTTAAATTTCAAAATTTCGTATCAGGTAGCGGGTATTTTGTTCATTATAATCAGTAAGTAACTGGGATTAAATTTTGTCATGATGACTCACCTTCTCGTGCCTCAAGTGGGTTGAAAATTTGTCATAGAGAGTAGTTTTTTAGTTTTGTGAATTTAACTCAAAAACTATAGTACTTAGTGAAAAAATATATAGAAGATTAATAATATGTTTTAATATTGCTCATAAAATATATTTAAAATTTTTCGCAAGTCTGTAATTTTCAAGAAAAATAGTAAAATACGAAATATTTTATTTATTTTGAAAAAATAAATTTTTATATTTATTCAAGCGTATTTGATAAACTATTATAAATATAATAACATTTCTTATATAAAAAAATCGAATAATATTTAATATTCTAAAGAAGGTGATTATTAAATTTTGAGTAGAGTAACAAAAGTATTGAAGTAATACTTGAATTATATAAAATAAAAATTTCGGAAATAATTATCTTTAGCAAATACATAGAAGATATAGTAGATTTATCATTCATTTCAGTAATAAGAATAATTGTTGATAACTATGTGTTGAAAATTATTTATAATCACTATACTTTATCATCATCAATATTGGTATCATTAAATACCTATCACCAAAATTAAATTAGCCAACATGCATAATTTTCTGTTATTCATCCACAATTATCATCTGGGAGTGGAAAAGAAATATGTTCAGCTGTGTATAATACTTTAAAGTTTAAACGATTGATATATATTATATCAAGTAGAAACTTTTATATTTGATACTACTGCATCAAATAGTGGCCGTTTAAATGGTGCATACGTTCTTCTAGAACAAAAGTGAAACTGAAATATTCTATTTTATGCTTGTCGTCACCATATTATTTAAATCGTTTTACAAGCTGTTTTTGTTACATCAAAACTATCTGTTATGTTTGAACCTAATATTCCATTGTTTAAACGATTTAAAAGTAACT
Source organism: Sipha maydis (assembly GCA_034509805.1). Lineage (NCBI taxonomy): Eukaryota > Metazoa > Arthropoda > Insecta > Hemiptera > Aphididae > Sipha > Sipha maydis. Next base: position 5,307 of record JASXSY010001390.1, read on the forward strand.
AAGTGAATTTAGATTTATGTAATTTTCATACATAGACATCACACCCAAAAGTATTTAAAGAATTTAAATATGTAGTAGAATATGTTTTATTATTTTGTACAAAAAAAATCGAAGATTATTAACCAAGAGATGACTATAAATAATTTATGTTAAATATATTTAACTTGTCATAATATTTTTGGATAGAACACCTCCACGAGGTATACATTTTCGACCGCCTGGTGCTTACCATTGAGCTCGATGGATAGAAAAAGGTATATATTGTTTTAAAATTATGTTATTCTATCAGCACTTAAAGCTCTCAATAATTGAAAAAAGAGGTTTACGAGAAATATGTTGTTTCTTTGTAAAAAGTTATTAAGAGGCATGGCTATGTGCTCCCGATCCAATAACCGTTCCACTTAATGCTTTAATTTCTTTAAAAAAATTAGTTGATTATACAAAACTTAATAAAAACATGTATCAACCATTTGTGCTACTTAAATTATGAGTGTATAGTATTTTCTTAATTTGATGTTCGCAATGGTGATAATACAAAATCTAAAATGAAAAAACAAATATTAGAAATAAATGAAGAAGAAACCAATTCTGATGAACAAGAAAAATATTCTCGAAAAAAAAATTGTTTTACAATTTGATGACGTTCATCATTTTGTATGTTAAGATCTTTCATTTGAATTATTATCAAATAAATCGAGACAGTTTTTTTCAAAGATTTCGAATTTCTCCTTACTTTTTACATAAGGATCCAAGTTTATGAAAAACATCCACCGAATATAAAAAAGCAAAGAATATTATATGAATATTAAAAATTGTCAATGATAGTGCAGAAAGAGGTGTGAAATTGATAGAAGAATTTAACGTCAAATTTACAAAATAAAAGAAACAGAAACAATACGTGTTACAGGTAATTGTCCAGTAATTTTTGCTCTTGGAATAATTAGGATTTTATTAAAATTTAACATTTATAATTTTAGATTGTTCAAGGTTATAGGAAGCAATACCCGGAATTTAGTTATGGAGTTTTAAAACAAATTTATTATTAATAATTTAAATTAATTTGGATGTAGAAAATATGTTGTATAATAAAATGGGATTATTAAAATACAATTTTATTATAACTGTTATAGTATTAGCCTAATTCACACAAATCCTATAACAAATTACATTTTTTTCAGTCAATTAAATTTTAAACGATGTTGATGTAAAATATGACATTGTATTTTTAATATTTTATCAAATACACTTGAATAAATATAAAAAAATCTATTTTACAAAATAAGTAAAATATTTCGTATCTTACTATTTTTTTTGGAAAATTACAAACTTATGAAATTTTTTTTTTAATATATATTTTATGAGGCGATATTAAAATATATTATTAACCTTCTATACATGTGTTAGCAAAGTACTATATTTTTTGAATTAAATTCACAAAACTAAAAAACTACACTCTATGACAAATTTTCAACCCTCTTGAGGCACGGGAAGTAGTGAGTCATCATGATCAAATTCAGCCCCAATTACTTACTGATATTAATAAATAAAATGGTGGGTATCTGGCCAAAGAATATTTAAAAAAAAAGTCTTCTTCTATAACTAAGGGCCACTCTAATATCTATATATATATATATATAATTATTATATTTATAATAAAGTCGATATTGATTCGAAATTGTATTTATAAAGAACCTCTATTATAATAATATAAGGATATTAGTCATTATTAAAAAAGTATATTTTTTTTTCTGAATGAAATAGGGAATTTGATCATTTTACCATAATGGGTATTTTTATTTATTTTTATTTATGTTTATGTACACACTTTCGACAAGAAATATTGTTCCAATCCAAATAACAAGTAAAATATAGGAAATAGGTTTTAGTTTATATTTAAGGGTGGCATTGTTCGAGTTTTCCAAAAGTTATTTTTTTAATAATTGCAAAAAACAGTTGAAAGTTATAAATAAACAGTAAAGTATATGGCATACCAGTTTTCGATGAAATCGGTTAAAAATGTAATTTTTGTTTTCATCCAACTCAAAAAAATAATCAAAAATACTTTTAATGTTCAATGAATTCTCATATTACCGTTTGCTATAGATGGTGTAATTTGTAAATGATTGTGTTCAAAATATTCATAGAAAATTGAAAAGAATACGAACTTTTAAATAATACATTTCAATATAACAATAGAATTCACGACAGTTAACTATATTTTCGTAGTCAAAAATACAAAAAATTATTTTTAATTTTTATACTTAAGGCTTAGAAATTAGATACAAAATTTTCTTTGTAGCACAAAAAGAGTAAACATATAAAAGTCGCATAAATGTTTTATGATACATACAGAATAAAATTATTATAAAATCAGATATTTCCACGAATTTAAACTAAGGGATATTAGTTATTAACATTTCAGTTGTGAAATATTTCAATAACATTTAATTTGTTTATAGACACTTGAAATTTTAGTTTTTCTGAATTGTAGACGCCTTATTTTACCATTTTCAGAATATTATAAACACAATCTACCTTATTATGAAATATAGTTCTTCTCTTCCTCGACTAACTTTGTAAATATAAACTGATCTTCCTATTTTGTTCAATATCATATATTTTTATTATTTATTTATTTTTTTTTTTTTTGGGAGAAATAGTGAATTGCTTTCAAATTTAAAATATGAATACTTCAATACTATTCACTTATTCTTATACTACATACGACATAGGATTTTCTCCTAACTTTTTAATAACACTATTAACATATTACCTAAAATCATATATCGCATATAATATTCGACTTAAATCATTATATTTGTTATCAAAACAAATTTTAGATTAAAAAATGCATATTGTAGTAGTTGTTTCATTATGATGGTAATAGATTTAAACAAATAGTTTATAAAATCAAATAAATATAGTTAAAACCATTTACCCAAAAATAATAGTTGATAAAACTTTAAAATTTAAAAATGCCATTTTTTTTTCTTATTAAAAGTAGAATATTTATAATTGTTTCTTCATATAAACACTAAATAAGAAACAATCAAATTTTGAAAATTTTAGATTAATAGTTTTAAAATAACTCAGGTTAAACAAACGGTTTTCATTTTATGTGAGTACGAATACAGCCCCGAATATACAATATATTATCGATACGAGAATAACACAATAATATCCCGTACTCGATACACTTCGAGTACGGGATATTATTGTAATATTTTGTATTATGTAATAATATTACATGGCAAGCTATTGGCGTTTACGCGTCACCGAGCCGTTTAATTTCGAACATTCGTGGTATTATAATTTTACATCATCATTACACTCAACCGAATTCGGACAGTGATTTGTATGTGGTGTGTCGAAAAAGATGATGGAGAACTTCCTGAAGACCGGCTGTTAGAATTGACCGACAATTTCCATCTCGATAAATACCATTTGAAATGAAATAATTTTGCTTGGTTTCAAATAATTTACGCGTGCAGCTAATATTTCCCCAGGTATATTCGTTTATATTTTTAACAAATTTATAGACGATATACATATATAATAAACCTTATCGATTATTTATTTATTATTTTTGTATTTCCCGTACTAATAACTATAAAAGCAAACCACACTGCGAAACCGCCGACCGCATATCGAATGGTATCGATAGATACATAATAAATAACACATAGTTTTCAGTTTCTAAAATATTTTAAACATTGCGCGTTTTTCTGAAAAATAATTTGATAAAATAATATATTATCGAATACGATCGTCATGTCCAATACGTGTAAAATTAATAATTGTTGAATAATTATATTATTAAAGTATAATAATATGTTATTTCAATGTTCAAACCACGAATAAAACGTATTTTAAAGTATTCGTTGTGTAAACGATTCATATTTTGATCCTTAAACATTCCGACGAACTCGACGAAATCTTTTAAATTTATGAACAACTTCGTTTTAAATAAATATGAACATTATTTAAATAGCCAAATTTTTTTTTTTTTTTCTTTTAGATGGTTGATGGTTATGGTGCTATTATACTGGTTTAAATGTACTTACATACATTACACGGAGTAGATATGCAATAGATAATATAAATTAATATTCGTAAACCAAGTTTCTCCTATACTCGTATACGAGTAAAATATATACGAGTAATATATATACGAGTAAAATATATTTTATCCAAAATGATTTTTATAACTATTAAATGCCGAATTTTTTTGTACACACAAAATACATCATGTTTAAAGGCTATTGCAACATATTTATATATATTTTATTTTTGGTAATAAGCTAAAAAGTTGTGTATATTTGTAGTTCCGTACCATTCGTGACGGAATAAATTAATTTATTATCGTTATGAATAATAAAAATGTTTCAAGTTTTAACATATAAGTAATAAAATTAAACAAAGATGGAACAATATTTGGTTTTCTTTAAAACTTTATCGATTTCTGTAAAAATATTTCATAAACATCATGATGATTACATAGATATAAACCTCTTTAAAATATTGTTAAAGGCTTTTTTCCACTATATATTAGAAATGGATTATAAAAATAACCTGTAGTTTGATGACTGATTCCATATCCTTTTAAGTATAAGTAATTATTAAGTATATTCTTGTAATTAAATTCAACTAAGTTAATATTGTTCAATATTTTAACCAAATAACCATGACTGTTAGTTATTATGTAAACGTAATAAATTGTAATAGCAAAATATTTAAATGTGACAAAATTTTAATATACAAGCAAAGCCGTGCTAAGAATTTTTAGGGCCTGAGGTAAATTAATTCGGAGACCTCTCAAATGTAATAATTATGTATAATAATGATAAAAAAATACACTAAAAAAAAAAAAAAAAGAAAAAGAAAAAGAAATAAAATAAATTATACTCATTTATATTTTTAGTTTTACTTACAAAAATAGGTTTACAAAATATTGATAAATACAGTTTTGCATACCTAAACTAATCAAGGTCCTTTAAATACATCGATATAATTAATTACACATTCAATAACTTCTCAACGATTTACTACAAAACACGAAATTCAATAAATAATTTATTTATTAATAGATAATTTTTAACATTCATAAAAAATAAGAATTTGGTTATGTCATGTCGATATTTGCAACAACGAATTCCTACGTAAATTTATATAAAGTTATTTAATTCTACGCACTTCCGCAATAACCATAATAAATTATAATTATAACATTTTAAGAATTAGAATAACTGAAAATGTAGCCTTTGTAATGAGACTTAAATATAGGTACATTTAAGTTAATTTTATTTAATTAAATTCATTAATATTTCTTAAAGAAAAATATTTTTAGGGGGACACCCTTAAAAATTTTTCTAGATTGGAGCCTGGGGCAAGATGGTCCTGTTGCCTCCCCTCCACCTTGCGATGATCCTGCAAACAGGTGTAAAGATTGACGAACAAAAAAACGAGATAAAATGTTTTTTTAAATAAATACTGCTTCTATCACGTAATATATTACGTTAAATATATACGTTATAAAATATAACTACGCTCGATCATCGTATGATATTATAGAGAAATACAAAGTTAAGTATTCTCCAATTACAGTGGGATTATTCGATTCATACCAAAGAGCTTAAATAAATAATAAAATTCGACAGTCGATTAGGAAGTTATTAATTTTTTCTACATGACGTTAAATCATTGATTGAAAATAAAGCTTACTAATTTACCATACGGTTAGTTGCTTTCAAATAGAATTTATTGTTTCAATTACACATTAATTAATTGGATAACATTTCAAAAATAATTGACTACGACACAGTGAAGGAGAGGTTAGAAATGTTATTTCGTATTATATGCAGTATGATATATCATTTAAACATGTCTTTAGAAATATCAAATTATTTACCGAAAATAATACTAAATGCTAAATGTAAAATCAAACTTAAAATAATCTATAAATTATAAACTCTACAATATTACAATTTTTAGAATACATTTTTTAGAAGTAAGGAAATTCAAATTCTCAAGTGTTTAGACAAAATAACCAACTCCGGGTGGTACTGTCTTTATTTTAATTCTTATTTTAGACATTTAGTAGAGTAAATAAAATATAATATAAACTCAATTAAATATGAATATTTCCATTTTTCTATAAAAATATGCCTAAAAATATCATAATTAGATCATCATTTTTAGATTTACTAAAAAATCCTATTTATACCTTATAATTCCTGAACCTCAATTATGTAAGATATACAATAATGTATAATAAAGTAATTTGATATTGACACTGTAAGGCTATTATTTTTCATAGTTAACTTGATGTGAACTAAATTTGGTACTCTGAAATATTATTAAAAAATGAAAAAATAAAAAAATAATAAATAAATAAATAGTTAAATTGATTCGTTCTAGAGAATACACAGACTTTCGTGACCGTCAAAAGATACTTTAATAAATGTATACAAAATAATGGATAATTAAAGTAAATTATTATTTAACACGGCACGCTAGCAGATTACGCTGACGATAAAGCAATAATATCTATTGAAAATGATCCACTCATAACGTCAAAGAATCTCCAAACCCACCTTAACTCTATGGAAAAATGGTTTACCAACTGGCGATTCAAAGTAAACTAAAGCAAATCTGTCCATACTACCGTCACCCTCAAACATGCTTCCTGTCCTAGAGTTTTTCTATACGGTATTCCTATCCCTTACTATCCAAAAATCAAATATCTCGGGCTCACTCTTGACCAAAGATTAAACTGGGCTCATCACATTAGAATCAAAAGATTAGCACTGAATCATCGTCTCCGTATCCTCAAACCCTTAATAAGCAATAATAATTTTACCACCATTAAAACCAAACTCCTGATTTACAAAACACTTCTCAAACCCATATGGACATACGGACTCCAACTTTGGGGAAACGCTAAAAAGTCAAACTTACTAAATATACAAAAATTTCAAAATATCGCTGTCCGAAAAATAATGAACATCCTACCCTACGTGTCTAATCACACCCTTCACACTCACACTAAACTCAAAACAATTAACGACGAAGCCAAAACATTTTATAAAAGATTCTATTCCAAATTAAATAATCACCCTAACGAACTCATTAAAAACTTAACTACTCCTTCCATACCTAGTAATCCTCCTAGATGCCTGAAGCGTAAGTGGTGTCGTGATCTTTTAAGTTAAGTAATTTAAAAAAAAATAAATCCATAGAAAGTGCCATCGAAGGGTGGCTCCTTTCATCAAATTTTCTATGTCAATCTTTGTAACTCTCATCAAATATGCTTATTGTGTCTTGTCTGATACAGATTGTGTATTACGTTAAAAAAAAAAAAAAAAAACACGGCACGTTTACTCTGGTTTGTATCCAATTCTTCACTACACTCTAACCTGAAAATCGAGTCAGATGACCAATTAGCATTCAAAAATTACAGATATTTTTTCTCCAAACTGTCTTCCCATATTAAACCATTAGTATCGCAAATCTAATCTAATACTGACCCATGAATCCCACCCATAGGCTTAAAAGAAAATATTGCAGAGATTTGTTAATCTAAAATAATTTCACATTGGGTTCCATCACTGGTTTTCATTCCTCTTCATATTATTCAAAATTATATTATTTTAATAAATTATTAAATTTACTTATTGTGCTGTTAAACACAGATTATAAATATCAAATGAAAAAAAAAAAAAAATAACACGGTACGTTAAATGAATCTTTTTTCAAACCAAATATTTTTTACTATGCATGTTCGGAGGATGTATGGTCAAAATACGTCATACTTCGTTACAATCACCGTCAAATATTATCGATCACTATTATAGGTACACACAATGTTACGTGTGTCCAGTATAAATCCATCCGTATAATTTTTAACACTCTTATCCATTAAAACGTAATACATCATTTTATGAGCACGATGTGATAAAAAAAAAAAAAAAAAAAAAAAAAGGCCGGGTTAAACGGATTAGTTGTTGATCTGACACGACGATGAGGCTACGCGCAGTATACTGCGTACGTGCGACGAGGAAGAGACGTGAAAAGTAAAAAATAATATCTGATTCAGGAATAAATGGCGCTAGGATTTCCGTTTAAAGGATATATATTTATATTTTTTTTTTTTTTTTTACCTTCGTATAATATATAATTGGTTTCATGGTAAACATTATGTTATTGCGTACATGGGTGTTTTTTGGGATTAAAGCGGTTTTCTCGGTGTACTTATATTATAGATTTTGAGATGAAATATCCTAGATGCTCCTAGTTATAAATATATATATATATATATATATATATATATATATATATATATATATATATATATATTCAGCGTATATTATACGCACATAAAACGCGATTTACAACAACCACTGCTGTGCGTTCATAACCACGTGAGTTTACCCGTGTACAATAATATATATATATATATATATATATCAGGCAAAAAGTGACGGTAGTGGTGGGTAGGTAGGCAATAGGTAAGGTATGTAGAGAGAGAACAAGAGTTATAGTACAGAAAAATTCGATTACACGGTTGTATATTATTTATTACTTTTCCGCGTTGGTTACATACGCTTACACATTCACACGTACGTGCACGCTCACTCATACAAACACACACACACACACACACACACACACACACACACACGCACACACACACACACATTGCATATGCATCTGTAGCATTACGGTTTTTAGGGTCACCGATGATCACTCGCGCGGGTTCTGTCGTGTAAATTTATAATTTTATTTAAGTAAAAGACCATATCTTGATGGACCACCGATTTTACGGCATAAAGGAACAATCGACAAAAAAAAATGATTGCAAGTTAGCAACTATTTATATTTTTTTTTCTTGTTATTTTCCTTAAGTTTATAGTTAAAAGTTAAAAGTTATTTCTATTTTTTTATTGACTCATAAAAGTTAAAAGTTAAATAGAAAAAAAACTTAGTTATAAATGTTTTACTTCTTTTTCTTTTTTAACTGATTAATATTACGAAAAAATATTTACACATGTTTTTTTGAACTCATTTGAAATCCAGGACTAAATATTTCAAAAACATTATTATTAAGAATAATTTTAATGAAAATTAATAATTTATCCAAAAAAATATTTTTTTTTTTTTTAATCTCTCGAATTCATACATGGAAAATAATTAAATTTACCAAGTATTAAAATGAATTAACAGCATTAAAAAATTATAAATTACTTTTCACTCATATTAATTTGTTTAAGCTCAGCATTGATTTTTTTAACATGTATAATAACATTGATTTTCTAATATAAAAATACGCTATCCTAATTTTAAATTTGATATTGCCTACATGAACACTGTTTTTAAAAGGTGTTATAATATTTTGCAAATTAGCTTGATTAAAAGAGTTTTTTAGTAATATTGAAATCTTTCCAAAATGTTTCTATTGTTGAAAAACATGTACCCTATCAAATCGAAATCGAGTCGAAATTATTGTATCAACGTTTAGCAGCTACGTTTACGTGTACACTAGTAATTTTTATAAGAAAATATATCTGTATATTCTAAAAAATTAATGGTATAACCGATTTATAAAGTATATTGTTATTGTTTGATTAAAATAACAATCATACTTGTCATGCAGTGAGTTCTGCCAACGAGTGCAAACAATAGGTATATATTTATAAATCTGCACGTGCACATGGATTACGGATATCGTATAACGATTTGAAGAAAAAGAGACATAAAGAGAGAGAGAGACGTTTCGTGGAAATATATACCTTGCTAAACTCCTAACGGATTAATGCATAATCTTGCGTCGCAAAATGCAACGATATTTTATTCGAAACAGTAATTTGCCCGAAAAAAGTATATTTTCATATTTTAATTTCTGTAGTTTAAATTAGGAATAAAATTAAGTCGATTCGATTGTAAAACCAATTAATCATCGATTAAGTAGCTGCATAATAAAAAAAACAGTTTAAAACGTTAGGTTAGAAATTTAAGTAAAAAAAATATTTAGCTCGATAAGAGTAACTGAACTTCTTAGCCCGATGATCAACCAAGTCATGATCATTATCGATCGGTACACAAAATATTTGTATATATATATCATACGATTTCTGTTGCCCAACACGTTAACTGTGCGTTGAATTTCGCGTGCAATGATGTTCAAATCATACGGCAAACAAGAGCGTGGCGAATTCTGTCAACAGTAAGTATGTACACAACACGTTTGCGCTCTGTATACGCGTATACGTAACGTTACGAATGCAATATTTTTCGGGAAATACTACAGCTACGCGCATCGCCAACAGTATGCGTGGTATGCCGCCGGTGAATTTTTGCGGGCTACGGCTCACAGTGATCCGGTGTGAATTTAAATATTTATTTAAAACGTATAATGTATACGGTAATACTACTACTCCGACGGCAAAGGTGTCGGTCGTTTCTTTTATTTTATTTTTTTGAATTCACGGAGGAATACGGTTTGACGAGCATTTACATTATATAGGATAAACCATGTTCGGTTATTTAACAGCCTCCAGCAATCGAACAACGTCAACTGATGTTTTGATGCATAAAAAAAATAAACAAATATTTTTTTATGTATTTATAAATAAATAAATGTTTAGTCCGGCGTATTATTATATATGTAAGGTACGATCGGTTATTATTAACAACAATATACAGGCCATGTATAATTCAATAATCTCTCCTGTTAAAATAAATTATCTGTACCTATCTAAAACGACCAATTTTTCAGTGTGTTCCTGTATTTTTTCATATTCAATCGCGATTTTATTAACTTAGTATGTACCCGACAATGAATTTTTAATTCAGAATCGATTGTGCTTTACAAATATAATCATACTACAAACTAAACATTTATTTATTTCTATGTTTAAACTATTCGTAAACTACCTATTTATATAATAATCCACGAGTTAAACATTTAATAATTTTCAATTTTAATTTTATTTTTATTATTTAATGATGTTTTGAATTAAAAAAAAAAACTAAATAAAAACTAGATGTTTAAGAAGTTTTAAACCATTTTTATTTTCAATTTGAAAGGAAATTATTGTGCAACTGTATGAATACAATTGCATACATACTGTGTACACTGTTCAATTATTTTTTCAAATTAACTATAATTTAAGTGCTAATACAAATTTTTAAGATTTTAACGACCGATTCATGACAGTATCATGGGAGCAAAAATATGTTTTTTTATTTTTTTTTTTTTTTTTTTATACATTTGTAGAATAAGTATTATAATATGGATCGACAAAAATTATATTATATAACATAATTATTCACACTAATAAAAACTTATATATTAATATTAATAAAACATAAATCTAATTATGAAGAAAAAATTGTCTTTTAACAATGGAAGTTCTATGGTTTTGATATATATATGACGTACACATTGGCAATAGCGTGATTTACATTTACAATAACAATATGATACTATTGCTATGAAATATGTTGAAACAATATATAATTTATTAATTATCTTTTCAATATCTTTTTTCGGTTAAATGAAAATTTGACGAAATCAAGTTCTTGAGAGAAAAACAAGTAGTTGGAAGTCTGATTTCGAATCGAAAATAAAATGATCGGTCGCTAGATTGCATGTCTATTAGAATACTTATAATATTTTTGTTATACTTTCTCTCGCGTAAACAAATGTAGAGAAAAATCATACTTTATAGGAACTTATGTTTACTTTCTTGCTATAAAAAGAAAAAAATTTAAAAAATTAATTAAAAAACATATTGTTTATACTGAAAAAATAATGATCGCTTGTTTAATGTTACCACAAATTAGGAAAACAAACTAGCACGTTTCTGTTTAAATATTAATTATAATTGTATTAATATTTTAATGGATGTAACCATAATGAAAATTAAATCAAATCAATAAAATTATTGCTTAAAACCATACATTTTGTAATTATTACACTGTATATAAAAATAAAAATATTTCGTATAATATTCAATATAAATGATCGATAATACATAAAATTCTATATTAGATCAAGTAAATTAATAATAAAATATATAAATAACGGATTAAATATAATGATCATATAATTATTAAAAATCTACCATAATTATTATTTTGTTATAATACATGAGTGATGGTTTTCTTTACTTAGCTTTTACAAGAGTTATTCAGTGAAAAATGGGTTGAAATTTTAAATTTTATAACAATTATTTCACAGCATACATTTTATAAAGCGTACCTGAAGTAGTATAATGACCGATTAAGTAATAATGATTGGTCACGATAATATTCATAAAAATAATACCGTCTAATAACTTGGCATAAATATACCAATATCTAATTCAATACAGTCGAAATATAAAATGAATAAGTAGGTAAATTCAATAATCCTTATTTATATGGTGAAATAAATGTTTTTTCAATGTACCATTTTTCCGGAAGAAACATTGAATATTTTTTCAATTTTTTATAGGGTATACATTTCAAATACTCTCTCTCACTGGTATCATTTTACGCATTAACTGCAAATGTGTATTTTTTAAATAAATCTTTGATGCTGGGGCGGAAAAACTTGACAAATATATAAGCATTTATGTGGATTTAAAGTAGTAATTTTAGATTTATCTCTATGGCATGTGCTACATGAGAATTTAGACGTTATATATTTCTGACATCCTGATTCATTTATTGATGCGAAGAAAAATTTAAAGGCTGAATTATATTCGTCATTAAGTTTACTCGATACAAAAATTTCTAATTTATTCCGTTTTTTTTTTTTTTTTAAAAAGTTTTAAAAAAGTTAACTATGTAAATATTTAGATATAATTAAAAAATGTGAGATAATCCAATTAAAGTAAATAAGAGTTCATAAAGTTCATAATAGCTTTCAAAATCTTTATCATATCAAAAAAAATCGATATGTTAAAAATATAAAATGTCTAAATCGCTGTACTGCTCGAACGAGAAAAAACTCTTGACAATTACTTATATAAACCCGTGGTATAATCATAACACGGCACATTGCTTATGCAATTTCGGTACATATACGAAACAAAAATTTTACTTCATTAATTATTTTACATCTTACATAATATTTACTCAAAATATGAGTATAAAACATTACTTTTTAAAAATTTAAAATGTTGAATTATTATTGTCTTACATTTTTATTTTGGACAGAAACTGTATTTTAAAATTAGATTATTGACTAAAAATAAAATTGTATAATTTATTTCTATGAATCATAAGTTATTTATTCAGTTCTATACAATAATATAAGTATTCAGATTTTTTTTTTTTTTTTTAAATTAATTCATTAAATGTGTATTTTTCCACATTTCTTTTGTAAATGCTCATGTTAAGTTCTTTAGCAGTTTTATCAAGCAGACTTTATATAGATGATTATAAATAAATATTATAACTTATATTTCTAAAAAATTTCCAAACACCAAGCGTATCCCAAGATTTCTTCTATTTAAGACTATTAAAATACTGTAATTTAATGTAATATATTAATTATATTGGAGTATACTAGAGTTAATATAGTGATAAATTTATAATTATAGTAAGAAAAATAATTTTTAATGATTTGCTTATAATATTATACCGGATGATTAAGGGTAAATTACATAGCTTTCGATAGCGTATAGGATTAATCAAGTTTTCAAAGTTGTTAAACTTTAAGCGTTTAACTGTAAATAATTAATGTATATATTGAAAATTTAGGATTAATTATTTATAAGCAAATATATTCAACAAAATTGTATATTCAAACTCAATACGACATTTTTGGGTTTCTACGTTGCATAATGATTTGAAATCAAATTTCCATAATCTATTCAATATAACTATTGGAAAGGAACATTTAATGGATATAAAATTAAAAATTTCGAATCATTATGATTTTGGAAATCAGTCATTGAATTAAATATTAATTTATATTTTTAGTTATAGGAACACATTTTGATATTTAGGAATATTATAAAACATCGTATTGTATATGATACAATATCATAAGAATATAATAATGTATAAATTAGTAAAAATAATATAAACATATTTTTTAAATATATATTAGTATTCAAAATGAATAAAAAATTAACAAAATAGTATTATATATATAAATTAGTATATATATATATATATATATATATATATATATATATACACATATATATATATATTTAATTTTTAATTTGTCATTTAATTAAAGTTACTTATTTTGTAAATAAATAGTAATCAAAGTTAAATATTTTTAGTATAACGTTTATGGTTATAATAAAATTAAATAATTGCTAATTAGTAAACTATATAATGTATTAATTTCCATAAATATCTAATATTTATATCTATATTATGAATATTTTTTAAAGTATAATGCCATACTTAGTATATCTTTGAGGCATTAAAACTTTAAATAAAAAATTGAAATCTTTGAATATATGTTAATATTATTTATTTGAATTATTTACATTTTTTATTAAGTAACACCACACAATTTTAATTAAAGTCCTGAGAATTTAAAATTAATTTTTTTAACTATTTGAGTTATTTAAATTGAGCAGTTTTATCAAATTTAATCATTGTTACTTATTTTAATTTTAAATAATATATTTATTTCGAATAGGAAAATGTATATACTAAATGTACTATAAAATAGCTTTTAATTGATATATAAATAATTCAATAAATAGTTTATGCATATAATATATAATATATACAAAAAAAATTAATAAATTCTAAACCTGGAGTATTGTTATATTTGTAGAATGCAATGGATTTAAAATTAAAAGTTCATCGTCAGCTATATACAAATTCCATGAAATATCGACAATAGTCATCTTATACAAAAACGACATTTTTACAGCGTCATAATGCGAAGCGAGAGACCAATGCATTACGTTAGTTTGGCCTACCACAATTCACAAACACGGGCGTACTTTACCTATCAACTAACTCCGTTGCACACCCTGCAAACTAGCAAACCATCAACAGAATTAGATTCAAAATCATCACATCATTATTAGAGCCTGTCAACAACCAGCAACGAAATCCAATTCAAACAGTGGTTTAAAACCGACATTTTATCTACAACACTTAAAATTGTCTTTTTCATAATGTCATTGCATTAATCACAATCGATATGAATTATGTTGGCCGTCAGACTTGCTTGGAGCACAGCCCTCGATGGGACTTTATGTTACGGGGTAAATGAACTAGCCATCGACAATGAACCACCTAACCGAACCAGCCATCCAGTCATCATCAAACGACACAAAAGTCGTCATGATCATCATCGACCCTTTGTTCTCCCGTACCTATTTGAGGTTCATTCTACCGGAACATTTGGTCTTGTTTACGCAACCACTTGTTATATGGAGCACCTGGTAAGATCACTGTCACTAAAACGCTCTTGTTATTGTGACTCAACCGAACGCTGTTTTATGTTTATATTTTAATTTAATAAAGAATTGTGAAATCGAATGCAAGTAAACTTATATTTTATTCAACTTCCTGTTTTCACATTTGTTTCATTCTGTTGTTTTGAAATCCATTTAAAATCCATATAAACAAAATTAAATCAATATATAAATGTAAAAAAACGTAATGGGAAATCTTTTCGTTCTTAGATTATTCATATAAGCCTTACTACATTATCATACTACAATTCAAATGCACACAAAACTCCGTCACGAAGTTGTTTTTTATAGGATCGTACAGAATAATTCATCAGGTAATGCAGAATATTTTAAAGTTTAATTTCTGCTTAGTGACAATAAAGTGCAATGTAAAAAGGTCAATATCAAATGCCACAATTTGTTACAATTGTTTCAAAGGATAAACTAATGCCTGTACAGTGTTAGAATCCAACGCTATTGGTTATTTTTATTTTCCTATTGTATTTATTTATTTATTTAAACTTAATGAAAACGTATTTCAATTTAAAATCAGAAAAAAAAAATTATCGAATTTTCTGATGGAATTCCTTATAAATATGCTAATCTCTATAAAGTAGTACTATTTTTATCGTCAGTCTTTTATAAATATATTATTAACGGTGAGCACGTTCATGCTATTTAAATTTTATTTATGAGAAATAATCCAATACTCGCCTCGTCCAAAGATAACACTGTTGTTGTAGAAACCCATAATTCTTATCACGTCGGATACTGTTTTAGATGTACCGTAGTGCCATAGGAATTTCTTCATTGTTTTACAAATAGTATAACAATTAATTTTTCCATTTTTATACGATTTCTAATGGATTTATTTTACTTGCTTATCCCCGTTAAACAGTCAAATATAACATTTTCTAAATTGTCCATAAACTTCACATAAGCATATATGCTTACAGAATTTAGAAAGTTAAAAATTACTAATATTAAATTGTAATTTTAGGAATTTGTGGTTGAACAATACTAAGTTGGAATAACACAGGAAATATGGACAGTGCGACCGGATGTATATTTAATTTATGATAACTGTGCATTACATTTGCAGATTTTAGAATATTTAGTAAATAAATAAAGTTGTTTAAATAATATAACAGTAAATGACATTTCCAATGTACTTTGATTAGGAGAATTTCAAAACTTATTGGTCCCAAAAACTTAAAATTATTTTACCCAGACCGTTTTATGTATTTTTGACGTATTAATAGAGATAAAATAAAAGCTGAATGGAACCTATGATCTAACTCAGAATCAAAAATAATCATATAACATTAACAAAAAAATAACCCTTTTTGTATATATAAATTCTAATTATTTTTTATTCCTGTTACGGTACGTAGATTTGTTAATAAGTTCATAAATCCCCTCAAGTGGTATATCAAATTTTAATTTATTTTTTTATATTAATTCAGTACTAATTTGTAGGATTAAAACAAAATTTGCCAGAAATCTAAATGGCTTAAGTTTATATAAATACATGTTAAATAAAAATGTATTCCATAAAAGAATATTATAATAATTGGGTACATCGAAAATTGTTATCCAATTAGTTTTTTTTTTTTTTTTCAAAACATTTTTTAACCAATAAATTAATTTATTAATTATTACGTTAGGGTTTTACTTTTTAATGTGTTAGATGTTATTAATTGTATTCATTTATTAGTTATTCTTGAAAATATATAGTTTTCGCATAGACATTCTAACATTTACAAAGTGTCTTTGAACATAATTTATACGTTGCAGAAAATATGCAAATGATTGGTGTAATTATATTATTTTGATTATTAATAATTATTTCGAAACGAATAATGAATATAAAATACAAAGTAGCTATTTGAACTTTGTTGAGATTATGAACAAAATAAAATGTAATACAAATAATTAGGTAAATAAATAAATGTTTAAAAATATGACTAAAGTTATAAAATCTTTAACGAAAACAAAATATTTAAAGAAACACATGATGGGCAGCATGAACGAAGTGAAAAATAAAAAAATATATTATGCTAAAATAAAATAACAGCTATGATTTCATATATATATATATTTTTTTTTTCTCTCTGTCTTTATATCATTCAATGTAAATATAAATTTTTTTCCTACCTTTCAATCAACACAAATTACATCTGATCATTTTGAGAAATCATAACCATAACACACACTTTTACATATTACATTTATGCAATTTTACACACAACTCCGAAGGCTGATTGACAGTGAGCAGTTTGCATAGAACGAATATTTTTCCATCGGTAATTTGTTTGAGTAATACGTTTTCAAAGTGCTTACTCCTTGAAAGTTTTAATATTTGTTTTTAATAAACGAAAGAGTGGCCGCGAGACAGATGTGTTAAAATAAGGACCACGCCTTGTGACTTTTCACCGTCTGTCTGGATAAAAACTTAAACTTTGACGCAAAGTGATAGAATTCTACGCCCAAAATATTTTATCATTTACAGTATTTGAAAATATTGTTTTATTGTTTTTTACTAATTTTCTTTAAGACACATATCATAGTTTATTTATAGTGGCTAAAAAATAAAAACTATTTTATATCTCGGCCACATTAATGACTATGGATAATAGAAAATTTAAAAATATGATGCAGATTAAATTAAATTAGTCATATCTCCGATTTACGTCAATTTCACAGTATTTGAATAAATAAAATCGATATTATTGGCACGTATCCACAAATGTCATGGTAAAAATCGTATGACCTAAATAGTATTTAAAAAGTGCCTATATTTATATCAATATCAGTCAATTTTTTAATTGAAAGTAAACATTCATCGGTTATTCATGTATTTTTTTTTTTTTTTTAGTTAATTTTATATAATTTTAAATGAGACTAAATATAAAACGATATAAACCTGCTAGGTCCAAAATAACTCCAGTTATAACTACAAGTCACCCGTGCCACAATGTCCTGAGAGAGCTGGAGAGATCGATATTTGTACAAGCCCTTCGCTCGCGATTTTTCCGTTTACTTATGTAGTAGTACACCACGAAGATAACTGTATATATATATTTTTTTTTGCTCTCACATATTATGAATCATAGTGTTCCCCGAAGGAAAGTTCATGGAGCTTACAAAAGGCGTGAATCATCCATTCCGTATCTCCTGCCTTCACCCACATGTCATTCGATGGTCACAACATAAGAGTGAACTCAAAAACTCGACTTGTTGATATAAATTTATCTCGGATGGTCGCAAATTCGATTTGTCCGACTGAATAAATTGTCGGATATGTTCACACCGTGGATTGATTTCATATTACGTACCATAAGGATTTGACTCGTCCCATGACTACGTCAGTAAAATATTTGTCTCGACGTTAAATGGGTTGGAAACGAAAATATTTCTGCACCGGATTCAGTTCTAACATTTATCCCTGCCCACTCGTAATGTTGAAACGGTGCGTTAGCGCGTTTACAAATCAGGTACACCCTGATATAGTATTTTCATCCGGACGCACCACGTACTATTACCGTTTTGATTGTGTTATAAAAATAATATAATGTAATATAGTGTAGTATTACGCAATACCAATAACAATAAAACCTGGTCAAAGGAAACATATGTCTTATTTAAAAAGAACCGGATGGGCCTCGCTCTGCTGTACAGTTGGGGGTGGAGTGTACCTCGTTTATAGGATAGGTCATTATTACAATGGATTTGTTAAATTTGAATGCAACGATAGATATCATTGTATACGAATAACGATTCTGAACGGAGTTAATATGTTTGTCTAGGATATAATACATTGTTATTTATAAATATTGTAAAAAGTATATTTTATTTTGAAATAATAAATATATTTTTCAGTTAGAATGGGTCGGCAGTTGCATACAGTGACATTGTTTGTCAGTCTAGAATATTATACATGATATTATATTTTACATGTAATATTATGTCAATATTCGCTGTTCAAACGCTTATAAAAAAAAATTGTGCTTATGGATTTTAATAATTTTTGAATGACAATAAGAACTACTTCTGTGGAATCTTCTATTAAATTTTCAAGTATTTTGTAAAAGCCAAATTTTTTTTATCACCGATTATAAAAAAAAAAAAAAAATGTAAAAATTTAATATTTTAAATGCCTATAAGTAGCTTAAAAATCAATATTATATTTTGAAAAAAATATGACATAAAGGAAATGTCAATTTTAACAGCTGGTAAAAATTTCAAAAATCTGCGACTTATACTTTTTGAATTATAACAAATATTAAAAATCGTTTGAGAATAAATCGCTATTTTATGCAATTTCGTAAATATTTAAATTTAAAACAGTCATAAAATTTTTTCCTCTAAGTACGGTAGAAATTTTTTTAAAGATTTTTGAAGAGTAGCTTATAGATAACCTAGTGTTAAAATTTTGAACCTTAAGTATGAACAGAAAAATTTTATGAATTTTTATCTACAAAATAACATGCAAATTTTTGCAATTTTTACATATTTCGTATAAATTGGAACTTTGAGCACTTATAAAAAAAATTGTGACTTACGATTTTAGATTTTTTTTTTTATCAGTTAAGGAACAACTTATAAGAAACTTGTATTAAATTTTCAAGATTTTGTGGGCGGCCAAAAAAATTTTATCGTTATTTTAAAAAAAAAATACTTAAAAAAATTGAAAATTTCAATTGTCTACAAATAGCTCAATAAAAATCAAAATACTTTGAAAGTTCAATGGTGTATAGAGAACGCCAATCTAAACATTTGGTGAAAATTTCAAGTATTTACATCGATTAGATTTTGAGTTAAAGCAAAATAAAAAATTTTATTACGTCGAAAACTTGTTTTGCGTAAAAACTCCCGTTTTTCCTAAAATTTTTTAGGGTTTTTCCCGTCGTATTTAAAAAATATTGAAAATTTTTTACTTTTGACCTCCCAAAGTACCAACTACATTCACTTTCCTTTCAGAAAAGTATCTACTTAAGGAAATCGAAGCATTTTTACTGCCCCAAATCGTGTCGACAGACACAAAAAAAAAATAAAAACACACATCATTGTAAAATCAATACATTCTTCACTCCGTTCAGAATCTAAAAAATATATATACATTCATGTAGCATTACGAAATAGATTAATATAAAATTTTATAATACAAGAAAAAAATTATGTAATAATCATATTTCTAATACAGTCGATTGGCGTGTAAGCAATAAATATGTTTAATTAGATTGAGCTTATTGCTAAAAGATAGAAGTCGCGTGAATAAAGAGTTTTCTATGGTGGTTGTGTGACTCGACCTTATACGTAATATTAAAAGTTACCGCAATGTAAATTGTGTTCCTATATCTTTACATACGATTTGATCGGTGTTGTTGTATAAGCCTATTAAATTGATCGTATACATACGAAAACACAAAATTAGTTATAACTTGAATCAATCACGCAGCATACACTTCTACTGCAATTGAGTCACACTATCACCACAGAAAATATCTCATTCAATGTATTTTTAACTATATGTAGTGCACTCTACCCCTCCCGAGCGAAAAGACTTCGATAAAGACCCAGACGGTCGTTTCGATAGTAAAAATTGAAAAAAAAAAAAAAAATGTGTAGTTCTGTTGGTATACTGCAAATGTTAATTATTAATTCCAATCACCATTGTGAGAAATTAAGTGTGCATTTACATTGACTGAAGACGGTTTGTAAATTAGAGGTTAGTATGTCAATATTTTAATAGATATATTTTTACCGATTCTTACTTTTAAGTAGGGAAGTGTTAATTTTTCTCCAATACCTGCGTTTTGTAATTTATGATAATTAATACATCATCTTAATTTAAATATCGAAAATGTTATATGTGATTATTCATAATTAGCACAATGTACATTATCATAGAAAGACTTAAGACTCCTTACTTTAAATCACGGGAAATGACCTATAAAATCGTTTTAATAAAAATCAAGGTATATCGATAACCGAAAAAAATGTTATGCACCAAACAACAGTTAGTTCAGTACACAAAGAACGACACAAAGAATTTTTTTAAATTCCAGCCTAACGAGTAATATAATAATAAAACAGAATAACACAGTATCTCGTCGACAGTAACAGCTCGACACCATTTTGCTTCCGATATTTTAATGTTCTACTGTAGAGAAGATACGTTTGTTGTAATGCGTATATATGAACGTGCACACGCATATTGGGATCATTGACTATTTGCCTCAAACGATGCAAAATTGTTTTATTTCCTTTTTTTTTTCTGAAAAAGGGTAAAAATGTTCAGTTCCCGTTGATAAAAATGTATATATAAAAAAATATTCGCGAGCCACCCGGTGCGTATTCAAATGCGTTCACCGATATCGATCGTTCTTTGGCTTAGGCGATGTTGATTTCCCGGGAGGCACGCGGGCGTTAAAAGAAGACAGATACTCCGTCGTATTCCATCTTACTAAACTGATTCCGTCAAAGTTTTGCTGACAAGCACATACGTGTTAGAAATAATGGGTGCGGAAAGATGGTCTGTGTGTTAAAAAAAATAAATCCATACATATAAATGCATATCTTTTGTTTAGATAAAAAGCATACAATGATAAGTAGGTGTATGAGTGTGCGTTTTTAAACCTGACATATAAAGTATAATTTTAGGATTATGTAAGGCGCTCACACTAAAAATATTTCTACACCCTTTAAATTAAATTAACTTATGCAAAATCAATTGATTATTAGTTAGTGAAAGTAAGAAGTACTATTTCTAAAATCAAAACAATAATACCGATTGTGTGAATGTAAGGACGTGACAGTTAATTTATACGGTTAAATATTTCATATTTATAAACAACACTCACAATACTTTTAATTTAGATATTAAAATAAAATTCTAAATTTATTTTAGAATAAAAATTGACTACATGATTTTTACACAAATCTTATTTAATACATTTATTTTTCATTCGACATAAATTTAAGATCTAATTTAAGAAAAAAGGTTCATTTATAATGGTATATAAATTAGGGGCCTTAGAATCTTAGTGATTTTGGACTGGGCCTTTGGACTCCATAAAGCGGTGATGAACATTTTTAAATCAAAACCAATCGTTAATGTTTATAAATATTATATTATAATACTTAGGACTATACATTTTATTTACACTCAATTTATATTGATATATCGTTTCATATAATTAAAAATTTCAATAAATGATTTATATATTTTATAATATTCGGTTATTATTGCCAAAACATTTAATTATATCATACTACTTTTTAGATTGGTCATATTTAGAACGCGGATGAAAGTGGATCAACATTATGCTTTAATATTTAACAGTATTGGCTTTCGATATGTAGTACTTATTTATATATTTATTATATTACCAATGGATATTATTCCGTTAAAAAAGTCGAGATACAATAGAATCAGTGTTATAGAACAATAGTCGTTTTACCCATTTAATAATTTGTTTTTCGATTTGATAAAATAATAAATAACATAGGTAAAAAAAGAAACTTAGAAATGTTCATCAGCATTTAATTATAAAAAGAAATTTCGGTCGGTTGACTAGGTTATGTTACGTAAACGAAGAATTAATTTTCTGTTTTTTTTATGGATCTAAATGGAATGCGATTCACCGTACAGCCTAAATTGTCATGACATCGATATATTATGATATTTTTGTTAAAATTTAAAAAAATTAATTAAAAATCTGTAATCTAGTATGCACATATATTATGCACGTCTCCATTATTTTTATATTATTGGATTACATAATAATATGTATATTATGACGCATATAAGAGTTACCGTTATTGTAACTATATAAAACTATTTAATTTATTTAAAGCATTCTTATCAATAAAGTTTTTAATGTAGTTTTATGTTTTTGTAGTTTGTATCCTCAATATTTTTAATTTTAAACTAATTTATATTCTCACATTTATATTTATTTAAATATAAGAACAAATATGACTTTCAGTAATAATTAAAAATATTGCATATGTGACTCGTCGATGTTTAATTTGTATTAGTTTATTTATAAGAGACAGGTGTTTTATGATCGGTTTTTTACAAAAAAAAAAAAATCAAATAAATATCGTTTTTATAATCACAAATCGAAATTTATTGCAATAATGTTGTTTTATACAAATTTTTAACATTATAGTTATTTAAAAGACCCTCTAAGTTGTGAGAATTACATAATATGGAGTGCCCAAAATATTGATCTAGTCACAGCATTTGTGAAGTCATTAGCTTATAATTATTATAATGTATAAACCATTCATTACAATGTTTACCATCGTAAATCAACGATAGTATTCACCCATTTAACTGGAAAATAGTGTTTGAGATAACGTTCACTATGCAACTGTTAGCCGAGATCAATATTATGATGTATAGTATGCTATAGTGATAAGAATTAAATATAAAAATTGAATAAAATATTAGGCTGAACAAATATATTATACGTATATTGAAAATATTATACATTAATAACTCGAGACGAACCTATACAATACACGTATATGTTGAAATACTTTAAAATGTTACATTGTACATCAAATATCGTAATATACATTTTAACATTTTTAAATAATTTTAATGAAACTGGAACAGTTTAAATTAAATTAAATAAACCCATTGAAAATATATAAATTTTATAACTAATACTTAACATTTCTATTGAATTAATAATATATACGTCTGACCTATTTTCTTTGATTTAATAAAAGTTTCATTTCATCCAATATTGTAACGTGATCGAATTTGAAAACTATTATTCAACGTTTTTAAATATATGACATATAGGCAATTTATAATGCGAGGTGTATAATACTTGTACCATAATATTGCGTGTTATTTTGTATATCAGATTTTTACATTCAGAAATATTCCCACACCACGTAATAATATTAAAGTTGATAGTGACTGGTCGTATTCTTGTTACAGCATAACGAAAAAGAAATTTTACTTATTATAATTAAAATTGAATTTTAAACTAAAACCATTAGAGTAAAAGATCATCATATTCTATAATAAGAACTATATATAATGGTTTATAACAATTTTTGGAACAAAAAGCCTAGGTAAAAAGTTTTTTTTTGATGTATCACATAATTTCGTTTTCTGTATGTGCACGAATGAATAAAAATATAAAAATGAAAACTTAGTTTTTATGTGTATTTTGCGAAATATCTGATTTTCAGTTGCATATCTTACATCTAAAACTTTTTCATATTCAACTAATTTTTCAAAGCAAATATAATTGAGTTTAAATAAATACGAGTTGTTATATAATATAACTTTTAATTATATATTACGTGGAATTGATTACTTTTATTTTAAATGGGTCCATTAAACTGTACGAACATAATATCAAATAGTATTATTTATGTTTATTTACTTCAATATTCAATGTAAAAAAAGCTTAGAGCAATATAACAATAACTTCAAAAAAGGTAAATAACTATGATTATAAATACTTAATTAATTTCGTTCTTATTAAATGATTATTGTTCTGAATTTTCATATTTAAGTATCAACATTACATATACGATATATTACATATTTACTCATATATTTACATATGTTATTAGAATATAATAAATACTGATATGTTACCATATTAAAATAGTCCTAAATTATCTCGCTAACGTACTTGTATACAGTACACACAAACATACTTAGTTATAATAATTGCGAAATTATAATGTGAAAACTAGTCAAACATCGAAACTACAAATACAAAGTAAATATTATTCGTATCAATTTCTGTAATAGGTACAATGAAAAACATTGATGTTTGTATCATAGTATTTATTATTATGTTAAAACATTAAAACGTGTCCAAAATTCAAGCAACAATTGTTATAACACCAAGAGTCATATATTTGTTTCGTATTCGAACCATAATAGTAATAATCTATGAAAAAGATATCCTAAGATTAATACTATTTATTATATAAATCGTGTAGAGTTTAATCAATCGAAGCCGTGTAATTTATGAACAGTATACTGAATACCGATGAAAATATTAAAAATTCTCAATAAAGAACCTTTTATTTATTGAATAGAGCAGACTTATTATGTTGCATTTACTCCTTACGATATTTTACTCTAGCCATATAAAATTAAAGGCGTTTGTATTTTGTTTTCACGTTGTTTTTAACGTGCAATTTTTTATTCGTTACGGTTTTAAGTTTTATTTCGTATTTGTTCGTGCGGTAAAGGAGATATGCCAGTTTTAACGACTAAATTATAACGTAAACGTTCTTCGAAGGGTAATGATATCACAAAATAATAGGATGAAAGTCATGATGTGTCCCGTTAAGCGTACACGAAAACACGCCTTGAATCCTGGATAATGCAATCATATGTGTATGTATGCGAAATAATTTAAATGCAAGGGGTAACCAAAAAAATATTGTAAATTTAACGACACTGATATGTAAAATAGTTTTCCTGCGTATAACAGTGTTTTTTACATAATAGCGTAATATCAGATTCCATAGAAACACCATGAAACGGGTGGGTATTGTATTTTTCTTACAACAAACTGAACAAATACTTACGAAATGCGCAAAATATTTTCATACATTATACTAATACGTTGTATGGTTTGAATAGCGGTGGTGATTTTATTTATACCGTCAGCCTATTGAAATATTACATTTAAAATATTATACGTATAGCTATTCGAAATCCATATACATTGTGCGTGTACACCATCAACCACTGCGCTTTGACGAAATGTATCTAATATAGTCGTAGTTGAACGGAGAATAATCGCGATGATCAAAATAATATCATCCTATTAACTATCCGATAATAATAATATTGAATTTAT
Source organism: Sipha maydis (assembly GCA_034509805.1). Classification (NCBI taxonomy): domain Eukaryota; kingdom Metazoa; phylum Arthropoda; class Insecta; order Hemiptera; family Aphididae; genus Sipha; species Sipha maydis. The sequence goes on from JASXSY010001390.1 coordinate 31,591, forward strand.
TTTAAGTACTTTAGTGATAGTATTATTATCAAAAAAATTTTCATTATGTAATTAAAACTAGAAAAAAAATATATATATTAATCAAATAAACAGTAAATCATTGAGGAGCTAAAAATACCTAATACCTATAATATTTTATTTGTGCGTGCGACTAGTAGTTTAAACCTCAACATTATTTTTACTCAATAATAGAATAACATTTATCGAACGAACATGATTATTTTAATATTACTCGATAATAACATATGTGAAAAGGTGTGAAGTAGAAAAATACAAATTAAATTAATAAATAATTTATTCTCACGTTTGAAACGAAAACGGAAAATTTGCGTGTGATTTAATAATTTTTTTTTTATGAAAATATAATTCTTGAATTCGTGATAAAGACATGGTGGACATTTAGTTGAAACGATAATGTATTATTTATATAATAAAAACGTACATTCAAACTGCATTTTTATTTTCATTTTTTTTTTCAACCACAGTACCTACCTATATAACATAAATTCGCACACATATTTGGTAGTCGCATTAAAGAAAAACGATTACGCACATACACACCAACACACACACACAAAAACATACACATAAATGTTGTGTACCGCAGAACAAATTTGAATGCTAAACATAAACAAATAACAATAAAAACCCGTCGTGAGGCTGTACTTTTGTCCGGATATACATTACAATATAATAATTCGTATATGCATATTATTCGAAAATATTTGAACGTATGTATGCATTGTGATACATACAAAACGTGAGTGACGTCCGCCGGCACTGCGAAACTATATACGCTCTAAGTGCATTGTGTTCAAGTATTATTGTCGCACAACAGCAAAATCAGTGGTAACAGCAGAACAGTGATTTTAGCCGGTAGCGTGGGAGACAGTGGCTAGTGGTACCGGTTAATAATGGATGAAATCATACGCTGGCACGTGTACAAGTTTACAATGGCATATTTATTGCACTATCTACACAAATTTTAAGTTTAACAATTGGGTACCTAAGTAACGTATAGGGTATATGTATAAAAATAATAAAGTATGTAGTATTAGATCTATACATTTATAATAATTTTCCCTCCTCTAGATCTAATTCAAATATGCCACTGAACAGTGATCAATGGCTATACGAAATAATCCTTTACACATCACCGATATCACATTGTAAAAAAAAAATATATTATAATTCGACGAAATGTCATCGTAGTTACGATACATACACACATATCGTGCATAATAAAAACGGCAACGAGGAATACAGCGATTTGTACAAGAGAGAAATCGTCGTTTTAGCTTGCGCGTGCGCCACCCAACTAAAGGTCAACTTATACATGTATATAACGTACATTTTACGACGACTGTGCGTGCAAATCACACGTGCACGAAAAATAAATATTACTATAAACACACACACACACACACACACACACACACACACACACACACACACACACACACACACACACACACACACACACACACGCACGTACACACGTACATAGAACTCAGTGGAATCGGTGGCGTCAGTTGTTGGTGGGTCAGGTGGAAGAGGAGATGAAAAATATGTTATACCATTTTGACATTAACCATCCAATATAGTAATTCTGATATCGATTTCATTGAATATGTGTTTATGATATGTATATGGCAATAAATACAAGTATACAATATACCTATTTATGTATTCATATATAAAAATACTCAAAATATTTTAGTAAAGATATAAATATTTTATAAAGATTAGTTTGTGTAACATTGTAGAGAAACAAACGGAAGAGAGAGAGTCTATTTTATTATTTTCACTTGGACCAAATCAACTGGACGACACACCCCCTCAACGCTTCCTGTCATATAATATTGCCATTTCAGATAAACAGTATATTACTTAACTATAATATTATATGTACAGATAATCTAATAATCATTTCTGTGTCATATGAATTTGTAGTTCTATTTCTGATTACTCGTAATTGAGTATTTGACACGTGTTTTAATCGTTTAATTAAGCGAGACTACTTGCAAAATATACGCCACCGAGCTGGGAAAATAATCAAAAATGATCTCGATAGTATGATAATGAAAGTTTTTGACCGAATTTTCGCAAATTTGTAATATGATATAAACTTTAAATTTTAAAGGAATATAACTTTTACGTTTTTTGAACATTCAGTTTTATCAAAACTATTTATAAATATGTTACCTATTTTTTTTAACTTTATGTTTTTTAAATATTCTTAGACGTTACTTTTAAAATCTAGTGTGCAAGAAGAATAGTAGATATGATATGAAAATTTAAAATAGTTAACGATATTAAATCAATCATAATCTTGTTTTTCTTTTCCAATTCTCTCAGCTAGCGTTTTTAACAGAGTATTTTGTGAGTTATCTTGACAGTAGCCAAGTTGGATACAATCTTACAATCTTATAAAATACTCATAATGATAAATGATAATCTTATAAAATAGTTTATCATTTATCATTATGAGTATTCCAAGATTAATATTTTTGAATAAACAAATTATGCTATTTCATTAATTATTTGTCAAATAATTGTCATTAAATAACTTACGTAGATTTATGTATATGGAGCACCTAAAGTAAATAATCTTAATTGCATGAATAAAAATAAAAATTTCTTTTTTGTAAATTTTGTTTTGAAATTAGAACTATGGAGTCGATTCTAATATATCAAGAAATTCGAACGGTATAATATAAAATACCTGTGTTCAATCCTTTTTGAGCCTAAAGCATGTTTGGAAGATCAAATTGTACGATAACAAAACAAGTTGCACACACAAAAAAAAAATAATAATAATAAAAATATAAAGAAGACAAAAATTACGCAAAACATTTATTGCTCTTTTTATACATGTAACTGTTTTTTACAGGTGATAAAAATCAAAAATTTTTTGCCATTTACATGAAAAATACCACAGTAAAATAATACTACAAATGACATAAAATACCCGTAACATAATTCATAATCACTGATAACTATTATCTGAACATGCGTAGTGATTTGGGTAATTATTTGAACATGAATAACGCGGTGGGCCATGACGAAAATCAATTCAAGCGCCCTCTACGAACAGCAAAACGTACTACTTGTTCACGACCTTATTATAAACAAAGAGTGGAAAATACGATAAATGTTTAACCTTACAGAGTCGAGCTATCGATGAAAACGTGAAATGCATTATGAACTTTAATGTGACTCGCATGGCGTAATCATTATTTTTATTATTATTATTATTATTGTTATTATTATTATATGTTCATAAAGCAACGGAAAAATTAATATCTGAGTGATCATATATAATACACGCATATATTATACATAAATTGCATGACAAACATATTTTTTGATGAACCTAAAAACATATCCAGTCGGCACGAATGGGATATCTTATACTACCGTCATGACGTATCATATCGTACTAGTAATTTCTAAGTATTTTACTTATTCATAAAATATACACAACAAATGTACATAATATTATTATAATCCAAGAATAATTCGTATTATTTTAGAGCTATTGTTACAATGTCGATACACTAAAGCAATAACGAACACCATATAACACTACAATATTATTATAACTGTTATTGTTACCCGCCATTATTATTATTGGTTCATCTGCGGTGGGGTATTGTGCATAATAATAATACACTATAATATTTAAAGTTTTTCAGGCACGAGTATACCTAATCCGAAACCCAATAAATCGTTGCGATAACGATATGCCTACCATATTATTAGCCTGAAGTTTCTCTCATACATGCAATAAAACAGCAACAAATACCAATCGAGTTTTAACGATGAACATAAAAAACAATCGTCACGTCGTTGTCGAATATCAAAATGGCTTAAGGATACCGTACAATTTACGCCAATACAAGTATGAAAAGACCCTGTACATTATTATAAAATCTTATAAGTCACGTTTTTAGTTTTCGAGAATTCACTCCGAAAAATAACAATAATTATAACAATTATAATATTTCAGAAACGATAAATTTAAGCACGGATAATAATAATAATAATAATAATAATTATAATAATAACTATTGATTTAAAAAGTCCGTAGTCCTTGTACAAAACAGCTTGAACGATGACCCTTCGTCTCTCGGATAATTCTGTACTGCTGGAGGCTTCCTGGAACATATGACCCAGGCTGGATCAAAGTGAGTGGGCTAGAGGGCTATAGATCGCAAGTTGAAAGGGACTAGAATATATTATATAATCGTTGGCTAACAAGTATAAATTATATTTTTTATTTATTAGTCTTGACTATACTACAATATACAAATAAACTATATTTATTTAATATTTATTAAAAATTACTAAATCTGAATAAAAAAAATCCTTTTAAATGAAAGGGCCACACTAAAATTAATAGTTCCCCTTATATAATTATCATGATTTAGAGCTGTGCATAAATGTTATATATTATGATAATTCAATATTTTTGAACGACTGATCGTAAACTCTGGGTGAAGCTATAAACCATCATAATTGTGAAGCATGGAAATTGGACTCAATGCATCTAGCGTTATTTATGATACAAGTACAGTAGAGACTTTTAGCCCGAAAAAGTTGATGGCTATGCTTCACCGCATGGCTGTCGACTACAGCTCTATACAATGTACATAATATCTAAACTCTGAACGAATACGTCCACCTCAGCAACGCCACCACAATAAACGCATCGGCCACCTCATAGCGTGTCACGCGTGTCAAAACGTTAAGATTGATTGGTGGACTCGAAATTAAAGAAAATAAAGAAGTACGACAAAAAGACTTCACCAGGTTTTTCTAATTTCTTTTCCTCCCGCCAGCAGTGTCCAAATAGCCGGTATCATATCTTTTGTAACGGAGCTGCATTATTAAAAGTACAGGCGCAGGAATTCGTGTCAAACGAGACTCAGAAACCCTAACCGGCCGACGTAGACCCTTTCCGTTTGATTTAAGATTTGTTTTATTTCAAAAATATTTTGTTAGTAATGTCTTAGATTTTATACGCGATTCTCATTTCCTTGTTAAAATAATACAACACTGAAAAAGTTTTTGCAATTTTATTGAAGATATTTAGCTTTTTCAATGTACTCGTATTCCGACAAACGCTCGACAATATCCAGTAACATTGCTGTTTAAATAATATTCGATTTGTTATTTCGAGTGTTTATTTTGTATTTTATTATCTATTCATGTATACTTGATACTCATACTTTAAAGTTAGACATTTAATGAACATTTTTTTAGAAAATTCAAAAAAATGTACAACTATTTCAAAAAGTATTCGTTAAAATCGAATATTTCTAATTTTTTAGTACCAGCTATACGTGCATTGTATCTTGTCTCCGCAGTGCAATTTATATGTAATAATATATCCGTAATCTTTTAAAAATCGAATGAAATATCTTGCAAGAGTAGAATTATTTAAGTGGCACATATTTTTTTTTCCCGCGCGTCCTTGCGCGCACGCACTTGCGATATTGTCACAATGTTCATCGTAGCACGTGCGAATTGACACCGGGAGCAGGAGTGTGTATGTGTGTATGTATATGTAAGTGTATAGGTGCGTACGTACGTGTGTGCGTGTGTATGCGTGTGGTTGTGTGTGTGTGTGCGTGTGCGCGAAAGCACACGTACACAAGCATACCGACACGGCGGTGGTGGATTCGATATAATTCGTATTCTCGGTACGAAAAGAATATTTATTAAATTCAAACGAAAGAGACTTGCGCACATATATACGTGCATAATATGTACCTACGTATTATATATGTGCGAGTGGAAAAATATAAACGTTCCGTCTTTTATTTCACCCATTGGTGTACGGTCGTATTATACTGCTACTATTCCCCGCGCCCAAAAGCATACAATGTCTTTGTGTGACGGTGGTTTTCCTTTTCCGTTCCCTGTTTTTTTTCCCCCATTTTATTTCACTGACAAATCGTGTACGCCACGCCGCCGCAAGCTCGCTATAATTTCGTACTACTCTTACGGCTTCGACCGTCACAGCGCGTGTGTATTGTACGTCGTCAGCTTAGTCCTTATCCCCTTTCCTCCTCCTCGATTCTCCTGAAGCACTATAGACAGAACTTGGTGTCGGCGAATGATAAATCGCTTACGCGCGTGCGCGATAAATACCGACAGGACGTGGGACGACCCCCGACGCGTTCGACAGTGCGAAAACTGTTTTTTTTTCAACTTCCCCGAGAAAGAGAAGGAAATAAGGAAAATAGAACAAATGTTACCAATTCCTCGAGTTTTTTTAAGCTCACTTTACGCGTAGATGTATACGAACCGGAATTTGCTTGTAGTACAATAATGTACGTGAAAAATCACTATGATAAATTATAATTATTATTATTAGTATTATGATTATCGTTGCGATTGTTATTATTCCATGCTGCATGTTTTAAAAATACATCGACGATCGACATTTGCACACTGTGCATTGTGTTTGTGCGGTAAGTTTCGCCACTGTAGTAACACTAGCAAGACCCGTAAAATATTTTACACTCCCTGGGCGTCATGAGAAAAACTCGTCGGAAAAACTTTTCTGAACTGCTAACACTTAAGTTTCATTTTTTCCCCCGGCTGCATCTCTTCTCATGTTATGATCGTTATTAGTTTTTCTAATAATTCTTTCGGGCGTTTTACGCAACGGGCAAAATTTTGTATCTACACCATAAATGTTATAATTAGGATCTGAATTTAAATGCACTATAAAACCACTGAAAATGTACTAAAATATAGTTAAAACCACCATTAGTATACGAGTATATATATATATATATTTACTACAACATTTATCACTCAAAAAATACTGAAAATTTAAAATGTTTCACTAGATGTGTCGATAATCATGTTAAATGAAGTTATTTTTAGATAACATTGTAAATTAGTTGAATTTAAATTTATTATAATTCAGATTTTTATGAAATCGCATATTTTTACTATTAATCTAAATTATTTCGGACTTGGAAACAAATTTGACTTACATTCTACTGAATCAAATAATAATATTTTTAACTTCCGTATTTTTTATAAATTTTAAGATTTGATTTTGTAAAATCATAATTTTATCATTTTATGTATGTAAATGTATATTTCTGTAAAATTCTAGTTTTTTTAAAAATATTTTAATTAATTAGATAGACGATAAATTATCAACCCGTATAATTGTGTTTCTCCAAATATTTTTAGATTTAAGTTAGATCGAATTAAAAAACCATTTTATCATAGAATAACATACATATTGTAAATTAGTATACATATACCTAACTAATATTAAAAAATTATAAAATATAAATATAACAAATTATAAAAACAAAAATCATGCTTATCAATTACAATTAATTTTTAGTATAAAGGTAAAATAAAGTATATTCTGTATATTTTATGTGTTTTCTTTCATATTTGATAATTTTGTAATGCAAAAAACCCAAACCCTAATTATAATAAATAAAATACCGAAAAATACATAAAAGAGTTTCAAATTTGAAGTATCTGTTACGAAAATAAATTATATAGCTGGAAAATATTGTTTATGATCACCCAAAAAAATTAAAGCTAGCATTCGAATCTGGGTACTATTTTAATATAATCTAGGGCCACGGAAAAGCATGTATTAGAATATTTTTTTCGAGAATCAAGACCGAAATGTTGTTGGATCAGTAACAAATTTTAATCCTAATTTCTAACGATGTGTTTGAAAATAAAATTTTAGTTTGCACATTTTCACATATTTTAAGGCTTTTTTGGTATTGAATCATATACAAAATTCTCTATTTCAGACGTAATATAAAAGGCACCACATACGATTTAATACATACAACGCGCGTGCATGAGTAACAATAGAATGGCGTAGCACCAACAACAATAACAATGTAATATTATGCAATGTGATATGATTTTAGATGACATTATTATATAATGCGTGACGACCAATACGTTGTTATGTTTGATGGGTTATAAACATCATCACCATATTATTTTAATCAAAAATTGAGTTAACAGAGTTTTGTAATATTTTTACCGAGGTATTATACACATGTCCTCGTAAATATAAATATATAATTTTTTTTTTTAACTGGTGAACTCATGAATTTTAGTCTTAGGCCTTTAAGTTTTCTACCCAGTTATGGAATTCGCTTGTACAAAAAAATATTTATGATTAAAACGTAGGAAAACAAATGTTCTATTTATGATAAAATCGTTAACGCTGTATTAAGGTTAATACTATTACAATTTCTTTGCATGTTTCAACTTTTTATCGAAGCATTTAAGAAAATACTAGTATGCAATGTGTGTTACACAGTGTTGGGAATAGATAACTAATAATTTATCTAGATAAAGATAAAGATGACTATACTTATTCTTATCTAGATACAGATAAAGATAGTTATTCTAAATTTAATCTAGATAAAGATAAAAATAAGTACATTTTTATCTAGATAAATATGAGATAATTTCATGTTTGATTTTTAAAATATTCAGGATACTACAGCCTACAGATATTAGGTAAAAAAATCATAATTAAAAACATTTTAAAATAAATATCATTTTTTAAATTCATTTCAAACATTAATAAACATAAAATATAAAATATTTTTTTTTTAAATAAACTTCATAAGAAGATGACAAATCATTCTCTAACTTAATAATAAAAAAATCTTAGATTTGAAAAATAAAATAACAATACATTTCTGTCTTTTTTTTAACAAATTTCAAACATATTGAAAATAAACATATAATATAAAGTTTTTTTTTTAAAATAAACTTCATAAGAATATTGTTTATCTTGTCAGTTATTATATGTGTAATAGGTATATGATGTACAGAAAAATGTAAAAATGAAAATATAAAAACATTTTAAATTTTCAAATTTTATTTTTATTCCATTTAAATAAATTATCTAGATTGGTACTCATAGATAACAAGATTTTTATCTAGATGAATATAAATATAACCGAGTATAAATTTATCTAGATAAGATAAAATATAAATGATTTTTATCTAGATACATTTATCTAGATATTTCCCAACACTGGTGTTACATTAGTTCAATCTCAAAAATAAATATCCATTAGAAACTTATTATATAAGGAACCCCTTACTAAGTAAATTTAATTTTATAGAATTAATATTAGTATTCTAACACCTCGATGGTTTGTGATATTATTTGTTAGGTTTACTTTTTATCATATTTTTTTTATCATTAAGAAACTTATTTGTTTAAAGATATTTTATCAGTATTTCTAATTGCGAACAAACACCAATAAAATATTATTGTAAATTGACTTCAGTGATGCAATATTAATATGCTAGTAAATACCTATTACATTATTAAATAGTATAAATAATACCTAATACCCAGAGCAGATAAAAAACTCTGGTATCATGACTAAATATAACACTACATCAACGTATAATAAATGTTACATATTTTGTATTATTTTTTATATAATATTATAATAAATAATGTGTACAATTACATTGTAACACGTTTGATGGTTTAGTAATTTGTGGGTAGTAACGCGCGCGTACAAATCAATATAACCGTTCAAAATTAACAAGGCCTATGTACAATTTAATTAAAATCAAACAAGCGTTATACTCTCTTGGTAGACATAATTAAAAACAACACACCTACACAAAGAATACTGCTCGTTTATTCTGTAATGGTGAAACATCGAAAACCTAATGATCCGGTGAAATAATGATATAGCAAATTTTAGAAAAAGATTTCATGCGATAGAAAAGATATATGGTGAATTTCAACAAGAAAAAATAAAATAAAAAAACACCCATAACTGGTTCACTGTCATAATATTTAGAACAATGATAACGGCAGCTATGTCATATATATATATATATATATATATATATATATATATATATATATATATATATATATATATAGGAAACGTAAAAAATAAGGTTGTGCGTATAGCTAAGGGTGTAGATACAAAAGAAAAAAAAGTTTGCGTGTCAAACGTTGAACTGCCAAATGCAATGTATAGGAACAACAACGGATACGTGGAGTGGGAGGAAAACGACTAAAAATCGATTAAACTATGAGAAATAGTATTTTATTTTTATTTTTTGTTTTTGTTTGTAGATGGCAATCTACTTGTTCCAGTGCAATACAAACACGAAAAAATAACATGCATTAGGGGCAGCCGGCGAAGAAAGATGGTTTGTTGAAAACTCCGTAAAAGATTTCTGTGAATAGTAAGGTTGGACTGTGCGCACATGATTGTCAACACTGCGCGAGAGCAGAGATTTAAATCATTGAATCAATACACGCATTTGCTTCGCAGTTTTCGATAATAATATTGTTCGAAACACGTATCTAAGCGTTTCGTGGAGCGCAATAAGCAATGCATTCAAACAGCAAAACAAAGAGAAAAAATATAAATAAAAGACAGTGAAAACAAACATTACTTTTTCGTGTCGCGTTCTAAATACAAACACAATGTTTACTAGCTGAAAGTAATAATTATTGGAATACGTTACTTTTTAAAAATGAGAACAAGATAATGTGTGATAACATCATCATCATGTTCGAATATACCATATTAAGCTCTTATATCTTATTATAGCCGTTTGTGTTCGTTAAAGCGAAACATATATAATATTACATAATTGTTATCACATATTTTATTTTTATTTATGTGGATCCGGTAGATGTTCAAACAAAATGGATTTTATATGAAGTTATGTAAATCTTTCAGCGTTATTTATCTAATCTAACCTATGCATCATTCACAGTTATTATACTCAATCTAAACTCTATTAAAGTGATTAAAAATTATGAAGATCATATAGTCTAATATTTTATATATTTATTTGTTTTTTTATTACTCTATCCCTTTGTCGACCGACTGTACTTTTGAGTACCACTGCACAAATAAATGTATATTAAATAATACGATGCACTTATCTTTACTGTGACCCGTCGGTACGCACTAGTGCCTCTTTAGCTACCAGAAATAATAAAACTATAGTCCAAATTTAAAAATATAACTGTGTAAATAGACGTCAAAGTAAACAATGTATACGAATATTCTTAGAATTAAACATTCCAACATTAGACTGGTTTTTAAACACGTACAAAAGCTATTTTTAGCTTTCTTATCCACTAGAATTGTTTGTAATTGTGTCTAAATTATAAATATTGTTATTATAAATATCTCGATATATTAAAAGAGGGAAAATAATCTGATTATATGTAATGAACTCGTAGTGCCATTAGCTATTTCACATCAGTTGTTGTCCGTCCTGTATGTAGATGCACTTATTTGTTAATCCGCTTCGCATCTTCATATATTAAGATTAATATTTTATATTTATACATATATTACATTATATTTGTCTTATATTTACTATATTTTATAACATTTTACAATATATCTAATATTAAAATGGATAATATACATGAATTTGAACAATGGTTAATAGAAGATTTTCCATCTGATATTGACACTGACATAGAAATGTCAGATGATGAGAGTCAAAACACGACTACGTTGAAACAGTATAACCCGATGAAGCCGATTAAAAGAAGCTATAAGTTATGGTGTTAAGCGGACCAAAAAGGTTACATAAAAAAATTTCAGATTTATCAATGAAAATATGAACAATTGGAAAATGAATGAGTTGTACTATCTTTGACAAAAAATGAATGGGGAAAACAAAAACAATTTTTTTTTGATAATTTGTTTACATCTATAGCACTACTACCGATTCCAGAGTCAGTTATTATGTAATCTGAAGATCCTCTTACTAATTTGGAGTTGTCATGTAGTATAGGAATACTTTTTCTATGAGTTCGTATTGTTCCATATGCTAAACTGTTTTCTATCTTCAATTTTTCATCAATAGCATTACTTGAAAAATAGAAGATAGAAAACAGTTTAGCATAAGGAACAATACGAACTCATAGAAAAGGTATTCCTATACTACACGACGAATCCAAATTAGTAAGAGGATCTTCAGATTACAGAATAACTGACTCTGGAATCAGTGTTCAAAGTGGAAAGATACAAAATTAGTTTAGTTAGAATCAAACTACCATTCACAGAAAAAACCACTGTTTTAAGAAAAAATAAGCAAGGAATGTCTACAGATATACCTTGTCCTCGGATAATAAAGGATTACAATAACTTTATGGGAGACCAGTTGAGAGTGACATATGGAGTAGATAGACGGTCAAAGAAGTGGTGGCACAGACTCTTCTGGGGTATAATTGATATACTATTTGTGAATGCTTATATAATATATAAAGACCTGAACAGACCAATGACACTATTAGAATTTAAACGCATTGCTGTTCAAGGCCTAATAAATAAAAAAGAACAGCCAACTCCAGTACGAGGTGTCTTTCAAAGAAAACCTAAAGAAAATAAAGGTTAAATAAATAAGCGCAGAGGAAAAAATTGGTCTGTTCCAAATTATGTAAGATATGGAAACCGTGGTGTCCACTGGATTAAATATGTGAATGAACGAGGAAGATGTGAGGTATGTTCAATGAATCAGATACAGTCAAGACCACGTTCAAAATGTATACATTGTGGGATATTTCTTTGTTATAATGAAAAAAATAAATTTTTCAACATATTTCATGATATAAATAAGTCTTTGATGTACATTTTTTATAATTAAAAATAAAATAGTTATGGTATGGTTATGGTTTTAAATATTTGTTATTATGATAAATGCTTATACATACATTGATAAATTTGTTTAATTTAGAACCCAAACATAATATTACAATTTTAAAAAAATATCTTGCAAAAATAGTTTTTTGATTTGTATAGAGTGTATGTAAAAAAATAATGTGCTAAATGACCACCGGTACTTCTATGTACCAAGTATTTAACTCAAATTTGGACTAAAAAAAAATGTAAAAAGGAGCACTTCTTTATCAATAGGTCAATTATCATGTATTTATGTAAAAAAAAATAGAAAAATAATTTTAACTCTAAGTCTGGTCAACAAAAGGCTATATACTCAAATATTTATACACATTAATTAAAAATGACTTAACTTCTATACATAAATGATACTAAGACTTTCGTATTCACGTATTTATTTATATTTGTCTGGAAAATTAGTAATTTAAATATGAAATGTAATTATAAATTACAGTCACCGAATAAATCCTCAAAAATTGAAATATTTTGAAAAACACTTATTTAGTTTCACCGTAATCACACGTAACAAAAATAATTTTAAAATAGTATTTACATTTTGTTATAATCTTGTTTCATTAGAAAATAAATGACAGTCTAAATATTTACCAAAAAATATTTCAGAATTAATTAAAGAAGCACCCATTTAAATATACATACATATATTATTACTTGTTCACTTAATATACAATCAGAACGAAATAGTTCAGTGTGGTTAAATAAAATATTAGTTAATTGCATGTGAGCGGCCAAGAATACAACTAAAAAAATCGAATATTTTAAATGCCTATAAGTGGCTTAAAAATCAATATTATATTTTGAAAAAAATATGACATAAAGGAAATACCAATCTTATCAGCTGGTAGAAATTTCAAAAATCTGCGACTTATACTTTTTGAATTATAACAAATATTTAAAATCGTTTGAGAATAAATTGCTATTTTATGCAATTTCGTAAATATTTAAATTTCAAAGAGTCATAAAATTTTTTCCTCTAAGTCTGGTAGAGTTTTTTTTAAAGATATTTGAAGAAAACTAATGAAAAACCTTGTACCAAATTTTCAAAACTTAGTTATAAAAGAAAAATATTTTACGAATTTTCAACCACAAAATTATTTGCAAATGTTCGCAATTTTTACATATTTCATATAAATTGGAACTTTGAGCACTTATAAAAAAAATTGTGACTTACGATTTTAGATTTTAATTTTTATCAGTTAAGGAACAACTTATAAGAAACCTTGTATTAAATTTTCAAGATTTTCTGGCCGGCCAAAAATTTTTTATCGTTATTTTAAAAAAAAATACTTAAAAAAATTGAAAATTGAAATTGTCTATAAATAGCTCAATAAAAATCAAAATACTTTGAAAATTTATCGGTGTATAGAGAACGCTAATCTAAACATTTGGTGAAAATTTCAAGTATTTACATCGATTAGTTTTTGAGTTATAGCAAAATAAAAAAATTGATTTTGTCGAAAACTGGTTTTGCGTAAAAACTCCCGTTTTTCCCTTATTTTTTTAGGGTTTTTTGCGTCGCATTTAAAAAATATTTAAACAAAACGCTTTGTTTTGAAACCTAATAAAATTAAAATATTTTTCGAGTAAGAATATTTCTATATATTTTTTGTAACATAATTATAAAATTAATTGTTCATAATATTTATTATTTTATGATTCTAGTATAAATAATAAAAATATATTCAATCATATTTAAGATATTATTAAATATTAAATTATTATTGAATTGTAGGTTATATATATTATTATATATATCGGTATACTATAGAAACATATAATATAGTAAAAATAAAAATTGAAGTACAATTTAGTTTTGTTTGTAATGTAAATTAATAATGATTATATTTTATTTAACTTAAAAGATTAAATATCTAACTTAAAGATCTAATAATATCACGGAATTTATTATTATACTACTATGGAAAAACAAAATTATTCCTCAATAATTTTCGTCAAAGGGTTTCGAGTTTAATATTTTAAGTAAGGTAAGTACCTAAGTAAATTTTCCTGCAAACAGAGCATAATAAGATAATTAATCAATTAAATAAATTACATTAGTGAGTATTATGTGTTTGAAATTTTAATATCAAACAGACAAAGTGTAACACTTCGAACCTTTAATAATTGTATTATAAACAATAGATCTCCGTGGTTCTCAATAGCTCATAAGTAACGGTGTCAACGGTGTCATTACTGTAAACAAGTGTAATTAAAACAAATTATTTTCAATTTTAATTGTGAAATAACTACCCTGGTAAATATTATTAAATTTATTTGAATATTGTATTTTATTTTTCTTACGCAACCGTATACAATTTATTTTATTATAATAATTGTATAAGATAAAGTGCATAATAAAGTATACACCCAAAATTTCTAATAAGAGAAATTACAAAATTCTAATAACAAGATATCCGGAAATCATATTTGCATAAAATATGTGTTTGCGTAGACAAATTAATTTGATTGAAAATACTACAACCAGACCTTCTAACAATTTTTTAACGCTATAAATAATTTTTTTGAATGATTAGTTATTGAAAGTTATTGAAAGTCTTTTTTTTATATTTTGTTATTCTAATCATAATATAGAAATCCAGTCTTGTAAGGTACTCAGGTAAAAATATTTTCATACTTATCATGTAATCAATTATGAATTTTTAAATAGTTCCGAAAAAAATACTTGGACGTAGTATTTTAAATACTTTCTTAGAGTATCTGAATTTAAAATCAAATACTATTTTCAAATATTTTTTTTTAAATTTCTACTATATTAAAATAATAAATTAATTTACTAACTATAATGAATCTTTTATACAATGAAGTCTCACGATAAACAAAAGAAAATCGTATTATAGAGGAATTTGTTAAATATAATTATATGTTGAATCACAATGATGATTATGGTTCTCAAAAATGATTCGTTAAACGGAATATTTTGTTAAATTTAAGTTCAGTACATAGAAGTTTTACTGAATTTATTTATTTTATATTAATAAGATTTGTCAATCTATTATCCATGCTATATAAATAAAATCAATATTGTGGCATATTATAAAAAAATAGTTGTACAGATAAATTTCAGACAGTTCCATTCCAAATACCAGAACCTGATAATTTTATTTATGGTCTACAATATTATACACTATTATGGTTATAATATACTACATTACTACTCATATCAATTAACAATTTCATTACAAAATTGGAAATTCGTTTTATTCTATTCTTCAAATATATTTTTATTCTGATTTATGGCCTAAAGGAACTCCAAACTATTTTAGTTGTTGAAACCGTGCAAGACATGAATATATTATTAAAATTCTTTTACATTTTTTTGTGATTAAAAGCTAAACAATGTTATACATTTTTTCAAGTATTTGAAAGTATCTGTGAATACTTCAAGTATTTGCATTCGTACTTGAACATTTTTTTTATCACTTATATATACCTATACATTATATTTTAAACACTTTTGAAAACAGGTAACTGTATCTGTAGGTGTTTGAATACTTTTAAAAAGTAACTTTTACTAGGTTGTAGAAATCATATTTATCCGTTTGCGAAAATAACTTATTGAACATTAATTTCTTATGATTTAATTAAATAAAAAATACAAAATGTTTACCAATTTTAATAAATATATTAAATATTTATGTTATATAATAAAAAATAAAAAAACACACAATTTTAAAAGTTAAGAAATTCTAATAACTAGAAATAGTATTATTATTTCTAATTATATGTTTCTCATTTATATCGGTTACAAAATTGTTTGTAATTTTTTGGGAAAGAGATCATTTTATAGTTTGTTTCATATTGTATACAAATAAACACTGAATATTATACTAAAGGCGTTTAAAATAATAAAATTAAAATAAGAGTGTTATATGTATTATATTGGTTGTAAAAATATATAATTTGATGGTAATTAATGGTTAGTTATTCTTAACATAAAATGTACAATCAAGTTTCTTCATTTTTAACCAATACATAAATATGAGGTTAATAGGAAGATACTTAACGATACATGTTCATGGTACAGTTGAAATGTGATGTAAATTTTAAATTATTACAATTCATATTGCGTTGGATGTATGAGGTCGTGTACGAGTTATTCTCTTGGTATTTCCGATGGGTGGTGGGTAGAAGGATTTCAAAAAATTCTCATGGTGTGTGATTATTAGGGATTGATCGGGGTCGGAGTGGGAGTTGAGATACGATACTGGACGACTAGACGATAGTGATAGAAGGGAGAGTTGATTTTCCAAAGGTTTTAATTAAGGTGAAACCGACATTGCGGTAGTGGCGGCACGTGAATGGCGTATAGGCAGCGTTGAGGCGATTCGTGAGGGACCGCGCACGCGGTGGAACTTCGTCTCTCACCCGGAAAACTTTCGACCGTGTCTAACATTACGCACGCGGTCTGGGGATAAAATAGGGGGTCAGGGTCCTCTTATCGATTCAATAGTACTATACACTCGGTGCGTGCGTGTGCGCGAGCTCTTGCACGTGTGTGCGTGTGCGCATGTGAGTGTGCGTGTGTGCTTACGCATGTGCGTGTGCGTGTTTGTATGTGCTTGTAAGTTTGTATTTGTGTGAGTGTGTGCGTGTGTGCGTGCGTGCGTGTGTGTGTGTGTATGTGTGTGTGTGTGTGTGTGTGTGTACGCGAGTACGCGTAAACACGCACTGTTTACGCGTATATGCGTGTGCGTTTGTGTGCGAGCGCGCGCGCCTTTGAACTTGTATCGCGTACAGTGTATAATATTGTACACATGTATACGCTTTAGACGTGTCAATATTGTATACCTGTACACGGGCCGGTGTATATAAATGAATATATTACGTGCACGAAAAATCCGCTCGCACGCGCCCGATGAAATTCGCATACTATAACGTACCGTCCCGAAGTACATGAATGATTTAGTACTACACTTGTGTGTGCAATATTATCGTCGTAAAACAATACGCACGACGAGTTATCGTTGACGACGTCTACGTGTCGTAATATATTTTTTTAATTTTTTTTTTTTTTTTAATCTACAGGATTCAATGTATTACATAGAGCAAGCATGTTATATTGTCGACCAACTGTAGTTAAATATGTAAATACGTAATGCGGTTTGCGATCGATTGTCAAAAATGGAAATTAAAAACCATGTTTTTCCGTATAAATTCTAATAGAACGCTGTATAATATTATTTTGAATTGTTTAATAATAATTAATTTGAAATACAAAAGAAAAACATCGTTCGATCAAATATATTTTTGGGTGCTGCTCCGAAGTTGAGCTTTAACCATAATTTCTTTTTTCGGATTATCATAAAATCACATATCGTTTTGAGAATAAATGTAATACAATTCATCTCATAACGGAACATGATTGTTTTTAATCTAATTTATTTATATATAAATAATAATTACTATTTAAATAATATATATTATTTATATATATAAACACCGTTTGCACAGTAGATATTATGATTATATTTTTAATATTTTTTTTTTACAATATATATTTGTATAATTTATATTTTTTTTTTTAACAACTGAACAGAATATGAAATGGTAAGATATACCTATCAAAGAAAAAAATAATTATAGCATTAAAATATTAAATAAAATCAATTTTTTCATATTCTATAGATCAATATTATTTTAAAAACAAAATATAACACGATGATCAATCATTGTAAAATAAAATTAACTGTTTATTAAGAGTAAGAATACAAATAAACATAATTTCAAATTTCTTTTAACTATACTATCATTTGAGCCATTTTGTCGTATTAAAGTGAAATTTTTGAATTTATTCACTTCTAAAAACTCTGATTGTTATTATACCTATAAGTGTTTCGAAAACAATCGAAATTAAAATACATTGTGTACACTACTTAAAATGTAGAACTATTGATTATTAAATTTTAATATGAATAATAACGAATTTATTTCGTGTAAATAAAATATCATTGTATAACAATAACAATAATAATAATAATAATAATAATAATAATAATAATAATAATAATAAATCAATAGAACGGCCTTATATTGATTTTGACCGTTGAATATTTAATCTTGGTTACTGCCCGAATTTAACATAGAATTATTAAAATAATTAATATTATTGCAGTTTTGTTTAATGAATATATAACAACGTAAAGTGCAATCAGCTTAATAATAGATTTTTCGTGTCAATTTTGATTACACAAATATTACGTTGACATAATTGATACTCTCGCCATAACTAAGTGCTTAATGATGGAAACGAAAAATTAAAGCGGACGATTATAAATATTTGGGATTAATTTCCGCTTTTAACTTTTCTATACCTAGGTGGTAACACGGTTTTTATATTTATTTGGCTTCATAGCTAATGAGCCGGTGAATAGAATAACGCTGAATGGACCGCAAACTCATATAACCTAATTGTGCAAGTATGTGAAGTTAGGGTCATGATACGGAGAGATTAAACGGATAATTAATTTCAGAAAATATCTGGGTGCACGGTGGAGGTGAATTCACGAGTGCATGTTTGTGATTGTTGTGTGTGAGTAGTAGATGGAAACAATGAATGAAGAACGTTAAGTTTTCGAATGTGAAGAAACTATTCGTTTTATGAAAGTTATTATTTTGAGTAGAATATGTAAAACCTATCAAACAAATTATCTACTAAAAATAATAACTTTCATAAAAACGAATCGTTTCTTCACATTCGAAAACTTAACGTTCTTCATTCATTCTTCATTTTTTTTTCTATCTACTAAAAATGATAGAAAAAAAAATGAAGAATGAATGAAGAACGTTAAGTTTTCGAATGTGAAAGTTTTCTATCTACTAAAAATGATAGAAATATAATATTAGAAAATAGAATATTAGAAATTATTTAAACATAATGTAATATCAGACTGAAATATATTACATTATGTTTAAATAATTTCTAATACACTTCATAACGGATACAGAATACAGTATTTAAATCAGACATTTATAATTAAAAATCAATTAAAAATTTGTAACGTATTAGTTAATATGTTTGTTTTTTCCTTTTGTTGTTGTTGTTAAAATGTTATTTAAAACCCTGGGTCTACTGTTAATATAACGACAACAACATAGTCCTAAGACCTCTCTCTCCTCGATCTAACCCAGTTAACTTTAAAATACGTGACCAACTTGATAAATCCTGATGGTAACCTGTGAGATTATGATAACGAATTTGGCGATCTATAAATAGAACTTTGCGGCACTAAAATGATCACTGTTTAACAATTTGTAAAATTCGGATGTATTATAGTTGCGTAGAATATTATAGTATAATACGAACGTTTTTTCCACGTAACCTTTCCGTCACGTGTCGAAATATATGAAAATATAATGTGATATGATAATATTACATCGTCATTATTATCAGTAACAGTAACCTAAGTATAATGTGAGCCGCACAAATTATTTACCATTACACTAACATACCAATATAAATAAAATATTAGGTAGTAATTGGAATATTGGCAAATACCAAACGGTGATGTGTGTATGTACTTTGTATTAGTATATTACAAAACATCGTGCTTGCAATATTATTATTTTGTCATTTATTGCGTGAATTTGTTTGGCAGCAGCTGACGCGTAAGTTTAGGAGAAAGTTTATACGTGTGTAAGCACGGCGGCGTGTCATTAATAAATTCCAACATGTCGACCGATCATTTGCGAAATTCGGCGCGCCGTTAACTATAATACAATATACACGTATACGTCAGTTATGTTTCTCGTATTTTTCATTTAAATCATGTCGATGTATTGACATCGTTCATGATAATTAATTAATGTATAGCTGAAAATAACGCCACGTTTTGCCGACACTGTACATGCCATACACGGTTGACACGCGCTTTTATTGTTGTTCAATTATATGCATCATATTTTAATACAGTGAGTTCGCGCTGAGAAGTACCATTAAATATAATCTCAAAAGCAGAGCATACAATTGAAGTTTGCTATTCGGAATATGAACATATGACGCGGATATACGGAAGTACGTAATTTAGGAAGTTTACAAATTTTTTTTAATATCCATTGTGTATCCAGTCACAAATATCAATTGAAAAATCTCAGGGAAATCATGTTTATATGGAGTTTGTGTACATGGTTATGAAAATTTCAACGTAAACGGTGTACTTACATTTGAATTTCGACCTACTCTTACTTCCTTAGTTTTGCATACCAAAATTAGTAATGTCTGATAAGAAATAACAATTTATTGTCATATTACGATTTCCATTTATAATGTGGAAATGCTTATAATCTAAACATTCTGAACTGTTCAAAATATATTATAATATATTTGCATGCATATTATATATATGATAAAGTATTGTGGTACGGAACAAAGTATAATACTCGTTTTTGGTTCTTGAAATATATTATAATAGTTCTATAAGAATGTAACATTGTGCAACTTGGCTCTTTTGGGAGATATAAATGCAATGCTCCCCGACCGCCTTTGTTTTCAGGTGTTTCTAAGGTTCGTTATTTTCTTTCATTTCGTTTTGTTCTAACAAAGTCACTGTTCTTTAAGCAACATTCTCTCAGTAGTCTCTCTCGTGTTTGTTGAAGACCGTTACAAATACTTTTAAGTATATACCAACTAATATTTGTGGTATAAATATAAAAAAAAAAACCGGATGGGCCTCGCTTTGCTGTACAGTTAGGAGGTGGAGTGCACCTCGTTTATAGGATAGGTCATTATTACAATGGATTTGTTAAATTTGAATGCAATGATAGATATCATTGTATATGAATAACGATTCTGAACGGAGTTAATATGTTTGTCTAGGATATAATACATTGTAATTTATAAATATTGTAATAAGTATATTTTATTTTGAAACGATTACATATATTTTTCAATTAGGGATGGGTTGGGCAGTTGACATAGTTTGTCATTCTAGAATATTATAAATTATATTATATTTTACGTGTAATTTTAATGTCCATATTCGCTGTTCAAACGCTTATAAAAAAAAATTGTGCCTATGGATTTTAATAATTTTTGAATGACAATAAGAAATACTCTGTGGAATCTTCTATTAAATTATCAAGTATTTTGTACGAGCCAAATTTGTTTATCGCCGATCATAAAAAAAAAAAAAATGTAAAAAAATCGAATATTTTAAATTCCTATTGTGGCTTAAAAATTAATATAATATTTTGAAAAAAATATGACATATAGAAAATGCCAATATAAACCAACTGATAAAATTTTCAAGTTTCTACAACTTATACTTTTTGGATAAAAACAAATAGCAAAAATCGTTTGAGGCTAAACCGTTATTTAACGTAGTTTTGTAAAAATTTAAATTTCAAACACTCATAAAATTTTTTTGTCTGAATCCGGTAGAGTTTTTTTTACAGATATTTGAAGAAAACTAATGAAAAACCTTGTACCAAATTTTCAAAACTTAGTTATAAAAGAAAAATATTTTACGAATTTTCAACCACAAAATTATTTGCAAATGTTAGCAATTTTTACATATTTCATATAAATTTTGAAACTGGCAGTTGAGTCTTAAATATTGTGTGATTAAAAAATAATTGGTCTAAAAATGAAATAAAGTTTAAATATAAGAACCCTCTATGATGTAAGTGGCTCACAACTCACGACAAATATATTTTAACGGAATGCCTATGGTATGAACAGGAGTGAATAAACCTCTAAATTACTGTAACTCTTGACACACTTCTTTTACCGAATTCAGATCAAAACCGGAAAATTATAAAACTTTTAAAATTAACTAATTTAAGTGACGAAGTATAATTTTAATGTTTAATATATGTAACATAATGTAAAAACTTTAAATAAATGTTAATACTAATTAAAACAATGTAACTAATGGCCATTACTGTTGAGTTATATTAAAGTAATATTAAAAATCAATTAAAAAAAAAGTTCATATTAAATTTTAATGTAATATGTTAAAATGTGGTTAATCACAATATATTCGGAATTTTTGATATAATGTTTAAAATTGATTAAGTTGATCGATTTTACTATTAATTGTCTGAAACTAAAATATTACACCAAAACAAAAAGTTTTTCAAAATAATTCCATTTTAAAGTTCTATAAACAATAATTTTGTTTTTTATAAAACAATATTATTAAAGAAATTTGTAGATACTTTAATTAAATAATGTATATGACGATAAACAAAATTTATTTTTAACGAAATTGATTCGAATATTTTAAAATATAAATCTAATTTTACCAATTTTACATTTTTTAAAAACTTAATTAAAATTTAATGATATTGATTTCATATTTATATTCAACAAAAACTCAGAAAAACTCATTGAAATCTGAATAAGATAAAAAAACAGTTTAAATGAATAAACAATAATTATTATTATAATTGTATACCAAAACCAGTTTTAGGGATATTCATCAATTATATACATTATGTATTGTATAATAGAAATTATTTAAAATAATATTACTGTTTACTAAACACAAAAACGTATCAACACTTTATCATATTTAAGCTTAAATCGACTTTGCCTATATTATTTAATTTTTGGGTAAATATGGTTTTTAAAATCAAACGGTTATTTTTAAACTTAAATAACCAAGTAAGTGTTATTATTAGTGTAAGACTGTACAAGTGTCATTTTTTTTAAAAAATCATAATGTTAAAAATAATCACTTACTGTTAAAAATTTAGACATTTTTAGGCTCACAAAATATTCAAAATAATCATAGTAACACAACGGATGCACTTACCTTTGTCTTTTTATCTTTATTCAAATTCCGTCGACATCTTGTACCAGTACACTGTAAATAATAAAATAAATGTTAAAAATACTGAAAGAAAAAGAAAAATTTATATTTAATCAGTTAAAAAAAAACTCATTAATAGCTTAAATTTGATTAATAGTCACTGATTAACAAACACTTTATAATACGATTTACACCATTCACTACGTATCGCTTAAATTATATTATAAATATTCTAATGTTTATCCTCACTTTGTTTGGTTCAAACATTTCATTGATTTTAATGTATTTACACAAAATAGGTTTCCTCTGTTTATTCTTAAAATAAACCAACGAAAAATAACACAATTACCTATTTTAAAATTTTTTTTCTTGTTTTCCTATTTAAAGTCTTAACAGTTTAAGAAATTATTAAACTGTAAACTTATATGTATTAATCAAAAAAATATTACTAAATCAAGTATATATATTAAAAAGCTTAATAAAAATTTGATTAATTGTTAAAAAATAAATCAAAGCAAAAAAAAAATAGCATCCAATTAAAATGTAAGATGTAGACTTAATATCCTCTACACACAAAATAAATAATAATATTTGTTGATACAGTAATTCCGTGTGATTGAACGAATTTTATTTTATTTTTACTATACATATTTTACTGAATGGACACACTCCAAAGTGGTTTCGTCTCGGGTTACAAACGGTACAAGTGTGCTGGCGTTGAGAGACTCACAAATGCTCCTCACAATCTTCTTTAGAGAACTCGGAAAAGCGGCTATTTAAAAGTTGCCAAAGCATGTGAAACGGGAGGCAGACAAAAGGGTATACGTTTTATACACACACAACGTACATTGTCTTCTATATATTTATATATATAAATATTAGACACAATATACTATTCATACGATACCCTACTTAAACAGATTTCCGAAGGTAAAAGAAACTTGTTTTCTCATAACATTTAAATAAAACGAAATAATTCAACACATTTTTGTACAAAATCGATACTAAAAAAAGTTCTAGTTTAACGATTTTAACTGACTCTTTGTTATTACTTTACAATTAAAATTATTTTCATTGGTTAAATATTAAATTGTAGCTCACTAGAAATATAAATTACAAATAACAGTATTCAGTAGGTTATTTTAATTCCCAATATTTAGATTAAATGTAGTGCACGAAATTATATTTAACAAATTAAATAAATATATGAACAATTTATTAAATATATAAATTATTCATATATTTATATATTTTTTTTTTATAAATTATATTGTATTTTAATTGTGTGCAATCAAATTAAACTTAATTACCAAATTAAAATTATTTAAGTTTAAGAAGAAAAAATTATTGATCTTAACAATATATTTGAATTAAACTAATTGTGAATTTAATCAGAAATATCATCAGAAATGTGCAGACTACATTTTAGTGGACATGTAATCGATACCGAGAAATTCTTACGCCTAAAGTATATATCTTGAATTTCTAAGATTAAATAAATGCTATTATATCCGTACAATTGAAAAAATAGACATCTATTTATCCTTAACTATGATGATAATTTAAATTAAATCTAGTATGAATATACTTTAATAATGTTTCAAAAAATAATTGCATTCCTGTAATAATTTAAACATTTTTAATTGTATACAAACACAATAAAAAAAAAATGAGCAAAGAAATTACAAAATATCATAAAACTTTGTATTATCGCTCAATAAACTTATCCTCTCTAATTCACCCAACAAATTTTAATGGGTTTGTCTAGAGGAAAGATTTGAAAATTATTTTTGTCCACAAATTTAAAAATACACAAAAATATGTCTTACCCAATTGTTTTTACTTAAATTACCATAATACGAGTATTCACAACTCTGTATTTCATAACTTCGTTAAAATATTATAGATATTTCAAAACTTTAAATCATTGTCATATTTTTTGCAATTTAAGATAAATTTCTCGTTATTTTTGGTATGATTTGTACTGAAAATCGGAAATAACCTTTTATGGATTTCAAATAATAATGTAAATATTATGTAAGTGAAAGCGCTATTGATCGAAAAATACCGATATATAAAGTATTTTTTGACTTTATTTTGATAAACTATTGAATGATTATGTAAACACGAGAAATACTTTTTTATATCACGTCGATATGATAAATTGATAAAAAATTTAATTTTTGGTTACGCGCCACAGTAGGATGAAATCAATTCTAGTTCCCCAAAATTCAAAAATAAAAATTATATATGATGTAAAATATAATTATATTATTATATGTTTTACATACAATCGATAATAAATAGACAACATTGTAGTTTAAAAATATTTATCTCATCCTAACTACGAAATTTTTATTGCAATTAAATTTTACCGTACATGACGCGCAACCAATGTCGAATAATCTTATAAATTATAAGATATGCTTGGTTATCGTTTTAATATTCACTGTATAAGTAAAAGCTGTTGATTTTAAAGTTTTTACTTAATTAGTAAGTTATATAGTTTTATAATAATTCATTATTTCATCAACATGATCGATAATAATGTATCAGGTAAAGTATTAAACTTAACAACAAATATTATTAAAACAATTTCAAAAAAATAAATTAAAATTGATGTTATTTTTTTTTTTAACATAAATTAACTTCAAAATACGAAATTAATATTAAAAATAATTGTCTACAATAGATTGGAGTTCTCGAAGTTCAAAATTTTCAGTATTCTTATATGGAATTATTTGAAAATTTAAAAAAAAAAAGTATTCCTATAACTAACGGTATTACATTAAAAATCAGGGGAATACGTTCGATATTTTAAAAGCGATGTATGAAGGACATATGATTAGATATTTATATAGATGCTATAGTTTAGGAAGGTGAAGAAGGTATTTCAAAAAAATATTTTGCGGAATATTCCACTCGAAGTAAACAAAGTAGATCTGCAGCATTAGAAAATGTACGTACTGTAGCAGAAATGAAACATGCTGCAAAATTTAAAATTTTATAAAAATGGAAAAATGAGGTCTTGCAGATGTATTAAAAATATCCACATCCACTCTACAGAGGGCATTAAAATTAAAAAGCCTTTGATAGTAAAAAAAAAAAAACAATCTGCCTTGTTTGGCAAGGAAGAGTTATATTTTATTTTGGATGATAAAATTAATAAACAATAATACATTAGTATATTATTATTCGACTTAGATTTTAGTAGTTTAAGTTTATAAAGTCGATTATCTTAAAAAAATATTTTTTTCATAAATAAATTCAACTCATTTAAATAATAAATTTGACATGTTGAATTAATTTCATCTCACTGTGCGCGCGTTCCGACGGTGTTTTACTAAGTGTCATTTATCGTCAACGTACACCGAAC
This sequence comes from Sipha maydis, assembly GCA_034509805.1. Taxonomy (NCBI): domain Eukaryota; kingdom Metazoa; phylum Arthropoda; class Insecta; order Hemiptera; family Aphididae; genus Sipha; species Sipha maydis. The sequence continues at coordinate 58,473 of JASXSY010001390.1, forward strand.
TAATATTGCTCGAATTTGTGCAGTATATTATACCATAACTATTATAATCATTAATTTAATATAATTATTACAACAATTAATTATTATTATTATTATTATTATTATTATTATATTATTATTATTAATTATTATTATCTGTCGCATGGGGGTGAAAACGAGTGCTAACGTTGCGTATACAAAACGCTTCATCGTCAGGGTTGAAATGAAACGTCTGTCCGTTCTTTAAATAAATTATCAGGTTTTTAAGAGTATTGCGTCTGTTCTAAAGTAATGAATTATTTTAGGTATAAGGCGGGGGGATTAATTCGAGCCACGTGATTGGCACTGAGAGTAAGGTGAGGGCGTTATCGATACTGTAGAGGCGCGATTCTTATGACAATTAGCCGGAGACAACACGTGTCAACAATTATCGAAGGAGGTGTGCACTCTCTACTCGGTTTACTCGAGAAAGTCGTGAACGGTCCAAGTGATTCGCTAGCCAACGGCTAAGGACACAATGGGCGTTGGTAATGGTCCGGAAAAAAGCCGTTATAGTTGTGTTGCAACGGGTATCCGGTGAACTGGTCGCGAACAATTGATCGTCGGTGAATTGATCGCGGGTACAATTGGCCGCCATAATAATTGCGCCAAACAAAAATTATTTTTAAATATTTTTTGAGTTATAATATACTTTATACTATAGTATAGTACATCTATACTACAGAACAACTTTCTACATTCTTCCTAAATTCTACTATATAATATGAAGAAGATAAAAGATAAACTGAATGCTGTAGCTGTAAAATTGATAATAAATAATTTACTTTTGTCGATTAATTGACTCACTCGTCAGCTGCGATAAACTATCGCAATCTTTATTCTAGATTATATACGTTTAGTGTATTTGACCATGTTGGTGCGGTGTCGTCTGTGTCAAAGTTTTTGAATAATTTAAATAATTTTCAAATATTTTTTTTATTTAAACAATTATAGGAATATATTATTTAAGAATTTATTTTTTTATTATAGAATCTAAATAATATTTTATAAAGAGCAAATATAAAATAAAACAAAAACATATTATTATTTTATAGTGGAATAGCAATATTAGCATTTTAATACTCGTGTAATTTGTTTTTTGTTATTTCTGTAGTGTAGTATAATTAAAAAAAAAATTAAAATAATTATTGTTCGGCGATCAATTTTTATGGCGACCAATTGTTCCTGCGATAAATTCAACAGTGATCAATTAACCGCGAACCGTTGCCACGATGACCTGGATTGATCTTCATCAGGAAGGTTGCGATTAGCTCATCAACGTTCGATTACTAACATCGTTGTTGGAGAACGTTTTTATGTACCGTCACTGATTAGGGTACTACCAGACTAGGTGAATGGCATAATCGTTAAAATAACGTTTTCTTGTATTTTCACTATGAAAATGTTCCTATCTAAAACGTATTTACGGTGCATTGACTTTAAATAACTATTGTCTACCGTAGAAAAAATCGTATCACCATCTTGCATAAAACCATTCACCAATAATATTATTAAGTTTATTCAAGATGAAATAAAAATTGCATACAAAGAAGTTTCATTGCTTCGGAAATCCAACATTTATCTGAAATCCAATGCCGTAGTACAGTGGTTCCCAACCTTATTTATTCTACACCCCCTTTATAGATTTTCAAAAATCTCGCCCCCCCAACCTATAAATTGAAAAAATTATAATTTTTTTGTTTATTTTACATTTTACAAATAAATTATATAATATTCGGAAAGACTACTTTTTTATTGATGATAGTAATTATAAAATATAAATAACTTTAAATAATATAGTATTATAGTGGAATTATAAATTGACGTGAGTAATTAAATAAATTAGTAAAAAATATAAATAATAGAATGTATAATAAAATTAACATTTAATGTGAAGGCTGAAAACACTTTTCTTTGGACAATTTTTTAAAGTTCGGCTCGATGTTTGATAATGAACACCTCAAGTCAGATTTGACATCCAAGCGATTTCTATGTTAGGGCATGGTGCACTGTAGCTAAACACTTGTAATCTTTATCGATTACTTTATCATTTTTAACGACCCTATATTCTATAATCTATAACGATAACCAGTCTTTATTAATTTTTCATTTTTTCTCTTCATTTTAAATATAATAAAATTTGATAAATAAAAATTTTACTTTGTGATGACTGCATGCGCCTCCCCAGCGATGTGTATACGCCCCCCAGGTTGGGAACTACTGCCGTAGTATCAAACAACTAAAAATGCCTAGGTAATTTTTAAATAAAATTATGTCTTGATGTGTGAGTATCTCCCTCTCAAAAGGTAGTCCTGTTTTGGCTGTCGATGTTAAATTGTTCAGTGACGTAGTTACGGGGAGGGAGGTGTAAGGGGTTTCCATCCTCCCCAGATTTTTTTTTAACGTATTTAATTATAATGTACCTATCTACACATTATAGTAAAATTATATTTTAATTTTCCTATGATAAGGTATATAATAAGAATTGAGTAACAAATAATCTTCATTAAATCCAGGATATAATAATAATACCATCATAAATATTATATTATTATATAGGAACTCGTATTAAGATATACTAAGAATATTGCGAACGTCGAAAATAAAGGTCTCAATAACCCTCCCCCCCATCCAGAAAAAAAATGTATGTTCACCACTGAACTTGTTGCTACTGTTACGCGCTTGTGGCGCTGATGTAATTCATCCCGTTTTTAGTGAGTAACGTGTTAATGATAACATTTATGATGATGAGTAACGTGAGAAATGTATAACGAGGCGAAGGAGGATTAAGTGTTTCGTGTTTGCTTTGCTCTGCAGTTGTTTTTAAATACGACGATATTCATTTGTTGGTTTCCGGTCCATCCCACCGTCGAACTGGTTGATTATTATTCCACGACGATATAAAGTAGTGATTTTCCTTCTAATTTATTTTGTTCAATATGTTTCTTGACGATATTCATTGTGAAATTTTGGTGGTCCGAAAAAGGACCGTTTTGAGACCATATTTAGTTGTTCCTTTACAGGGTGTGTGAATACAGGTGTATTACAGAATTCAACATTTTGAAAACATGAATATATTAACATTGTGAAACGGAATAACGTCAAAACAGCACATTACAGTATTGTCATACTGTGCTCCGCTCTATACACTTCGTGAGACCTGTTATTTGTTCGCATACACGGACATGAACGAGTACACGCTCGATAATAATAACATTAAAATGATTACGTCATAGGGAGGGGGGAAGGATGAAAAAAAATACATTTATAAGCTTATAACAATACACATTTGTGATATCCGCAGCATCGTGCTTCGTACGACTCATTGTATATATACAAAATCTACACGTTATATACATTTAAAAAAAATGTTATTCGTAATACGTATTGCGTATAGTTTATATTGCGCTTTAACAGTTGTGCAAAACGATCTGAGCGAAAAGCTTTAAAAATCAAACACTGGAAAATATTCGAAACAGAATGAGTATAAAAATATATACAGATTTTATGTGGTTGCATTATATATCGTAATATTATCCACTCCCGGTATACCCAGAAAATCTTTGGAGTTTCTAAATTCTAGAGAGAATCATCGCATTAGAGATTATCATGATGAAACTGCTCACGTACTGTTAATTATTATTGATGATTATTATTAATAACTGATGTACAATATCAAAAAAAATTAAAAAATTGGATTTCCGAACTTTTTATCAGTGTATGTTTGTGTGTGAATGTTATAGACATTCTATAAAACATAAAGGAAGAACGCTTATAAACAAGTTAGTTTTTAATTAAAAGACTAAACATAAAAAGCAACCCAATTACCCTATCAATTATGGCTAATCTTTATAATACCAACGTCAAAAATAAAACCATCTAATTTTTTTTTTTTTTGTGCGGATCAAAATTAATTGTTTTACTATAAAAAAAAACTGTTTGAACTACATGGCTGTATGATCAAACGTAAGTTGTCGAATAATTTATAATATCTCTTTTTTATTTTTTACCCGTATCCGTAAAAATATATCAGTTGCGTTTTAAATTCTAAATTTCTAGCACAGTAAGCCATTTTAGATTCCAGTCATAGACTTCATGGGCTAAGACCTATGGAAGTGTGAATACAAATTTAAAGGGATAAGTATGATACCATGTACGTGGATCCTAATGAACTTTAAGACAAAACCGTATTTAAGTTTAAAATAAACATAAGATTCAATGAAATCGTATATTATTTTGAAGATAATTAAATTTATCAAAATGATGGACTTAGAAAATTCAATTAAAATAAAAAAAATGTTCAGTTGTTTGTAAAATGATATAAAATGCGCATTTCAACGAACTAAATAAATTATATCATCATTACATGTTTTTAGAATTTAATTATTATGCATGTATTATTATTTTTTAGACATGATTTGTAGGTACTTAATTATATCGAAAACTATTGATTAAAACAAACACAATTCCAACAGTTCTTACAAAATTCATCAGTCACTAACCGTTTACCAGTATTATATATGTATGTATGTAATTTTTTTTTGAGATCCTTGCATTAATTCACTTCTTTTTAATATTTAAATTGGACAGCGAAGGTGATTGTTGAAAATATTAAAAACAATGAAACATCACAACTTAATATAGTCATCATTTCGATAGAAAAATAGTTTTAATTTCTGAGATGCACGAATATAATGAACAGCGTGTTTTTATAAAAGTAGATTATTTATTCTCTGAAATTGTACTATTTAAATTATTTATGTCTATCGTTTATGAGGGTATTAATATATAACAATACGAAACTGTGCATCAAATTTTCTAATGTAAATTTTTCAGTAAAATTTTAGTGTTATTGAATGGAATAGCCGATAAATTCTTACGTCCAAATAAACATAATTCAGACTAACAAGTTAGTAAGATATTCGTATTGATAGATTTCAGTGCAAACGACAAGTCAATACAGTATTATTATTTGCGACGTCAATAGGCCAATTCCAATTGACATTATCAATGTCCGTCATTGTTTGATACAAAAATATTAATATTATTCTATTGGTAGGTAGCGCATTCATTCTTCATGTGAGTATCATATATAAATGTATTCCTCCAAAAACACATTTTGAAAAAAAAATATCAATATCACACATGTGTAAATCTATGTTATATGGTAAAAAACTTTTTATCCAATAACCGTTCACTGGAATTATTATACTTGATTTAAAAATAATTCCTGGACATATTTTCTATTCATAGTATTTATTGTTACTATATATTTTTATGTTTCGTCTAAAATGTAATGGATAATCATCGTATTTCAGTTAAAAATAATCTAATAGTACTCGTATGCGTTTTATACTATAATGGTTATATTTGATTCCTTAACGTTAAATAACCAAATATAATACAGGGAAGATGCGGTGGCCATGCGGTAGTGATTTAGTGGGCTTGTGGTATATATCTGGAAAACGTTTATACCGCAAAAGTGAATGCGTAAGGTCGTATTCGGAGAAAATTCTAAGAACCTAATGGAATCCGAAAAGTATTATTCGACCGCAACAACGTACACAAGTGGTCATCAGTTTACATCATATATATACATACATATATAAATACGTATGTGTGTGTGTATTTTCGCTCGTCACTAAATTAGATTACATTACTCTGTGGAACGATCGAAATTCCAAAACGTCGGTGTGGTCTGGTTTTACATATTTTACGTGCGTCACACAATGCGATAATATCGTCGTACGGTCGTAAATATTGTTATCGTCGTTACGCTTACGTTATTCAATTGGTTTTCGTGGAAAATAAAAATGTATAGTAGTCAAGATCACATTTAGATTTCGGTACGGACATGAGTAATTATTATATTTGTATATGTACTTACAATCAGTTGTGATTTGCAATCAAATGTCTTTTCTATGAAAAAAGCAACTTTCGTTTGGACCATATGTTTTATTATTATAATGACACAATTAATGTACGACATTTTTTCTGTTTTCATAACCAAAATGATCGTGAGATCATTAAAATGTTTTCTCTTTTGTTAACAGCCTGCCTGTTGGCAACAATTTTCCATATTTTCCTGAAGCTTCTCCGCTTTCCTTTTTAATGCACAATAAGATCTGCATTCCATACCTATTACTATATGACTAATTTAATCCAGTGATGGTCGTCATCTGCTGTTATTCCTTTCAACGATATCTTCTATTATCCGACTAAGTAGACTTGTGACGCAGTATGTGTCCAATTAACTTGGCTCTTCTTGTTTTTGAGATCTTCAGAAAGCCTCTTGTTCCTCATGAAGAAAATACTATTATATTGCTTATAAAATTATAAACACAAAGTATTTTTTGGTGAAAAAATAAACACGTGGATGACGATGAAGTGTTTTCAGAATAAAGGAATGTAAAAACGAGATGCGAGATCATTGATCGGAGCAGTACGGCGATATTGAACAATACCGGGGTGCATCACATTTTATCTGATCAGCGAACAATAAGAGGTGATAGCCGTCAAAAGAGAAATATTGTAATAATGAGAATAGAGACTAATGAATGGCCTACAAAGATTTGAAAAATGTAAAGATGTTCTTTTTCTCACCCTCACGTAAATCTAAATGAATTATTGACAATCGATGACTTAACTATACTGCATTCTTAAGATAGGACGAAAACGAAGAAAAAATACTATTCAATAAGGTTATTAAAAATAGATCTACGAAAAATTATGTATGTTTATGAAGTAGGTCAGATAATAACTTTTTCAGATTAAGATCAATTTTAATTGATTAATGACGATCATATACAAACGCATAATATTCAAATATATTATAGTAAAATATAAACCAATTAGGTTTAATACTGTCGTGAAATATATGTAATTGACTTATATTTGCCTTGCGCAAGAACACATTAGATTGTTATCAAATAATATTGACGGATAGATTATTATTTTATTATAATGATGTAATATTGTAATAAAACCAAATTTAATAGCGTCTGTTCAATTATATTGTAGTTACGAGTTTGGAACCAAAATATACGAGAGTGCGGGGTATTTTAATACACATTTGAAATACAACAAATTATTAGTAGCTGCTCATAAACATTTTTTTTCTTTTTAAGTAACACTTATAGGTGATTTGAACTGAAATATGGCAAAATGGAAAAAATATTTCAATAAATAATAAGGTCTTAAATCAAAAATCTTTTATTTTTTATAAAAATTACGATACTTGAAAACCTTCAATCTTGGCATCAATGTGACATAATATTCTTAAATATATATAGATATATATAATATTATGGTGGTGCTTTTTCCCCATATTAAATATACTATATATTTATGAAAATCTGAAAATATACGTTTTAAAATATCATATGTATCTGATCTTTGATCTAAGTAGGTTTGTTGCGTGGGTGAATTTTTATCACTCGAGTATGTGTCAAAACCAATAAACGATTGGCTCAGCTCTAAATCTCAAACGTCATGTTTTAAGTAGAATCAGCGTTAACTATATAATATATGTGTGAGGTTTGCACTCACAACTTTAGAAACAATTTAACGAGTGAAAAAAAAAAAAAAAATCTACTCATCAATTTAAAACCAATAGCTTATTTCACACAAAAATTTAAAATTCAAATTACTTCCATAACTAAAAAAAATAAAATAAAAAATGTTATTTTTATAATAATCCATTTATTTAAATCATACACTTGACAACCAAATTTTAGTAGTACTAATACTTTCTTTCAGAATTCTTCCTCGTTTATATTGAGGATAAAAAAAAGTTTATAAACAACGCAGCCATAGTATAACGTAGCCAAAGTTTAAATCCCAAAAAGACACTATACCGCCAAATAAATGTCATTTGGATTTTATTTTCATCTAATCCGCTATAAATAAAAAGTCTATCCTTGAGTTGAAAACAAATAAAACATATAGCTGAATGTGCTTATATTGTAAATAATTTTGTGGAATATTTTAAAGCCTGCTGAAACATAAAAACCAATATGTACCGATTTTAGAACCTTATATACACGAAATATTTATAATTTCTACAAATTTATCAAATTTAATCATGCATTGGCGACAGGATTCATATACTTTTAAAACTTTCTCTAGATATAAAATAATCACTAATTACATTGGATTTCAGTTTTTTGTATACATTCTCCGATTTCACTTGTTTTTTTTTTTTTATTCGATATAATAATTTAATGCTATAGGTTTTTAATAATAAGCTAAAAATATGATTTATTTAACCCATTGACATGTTTAAACGTATACAGCTTTTATCAGCTACAGGAAAATTCCATAACACGTAATGATATTACATGTAAACATTATAAGGATTTAAAATGCATTACATTTATGTTGAGATAACATTAATCCAAATACATTTCAAAATGAACATTATGACATCTTGGATTATTAATTATTATTTCCTAAGCGATGGTTTGACGATTTATAATTTTTAATAATGAATCTTTTATAATTAGATGAATAACCTTTTTTAAACGAACTTTTTTTAATTTTTATATTTCAAAATGTAATTTTTTTTACATTTATTGAACATTTTATCATTCTACTCGGTTAGTATGCTAAATATAAATTATTTTATATTCAAATTTCTATGTACCCAGTTAATTATTTTATGTAATTGGGGTTTGAAGAGTAAATAAAATAAACGTAAACAAATAATTCAAATTTTTCGACATTCAGTGAGTTTTGCTAAATTTAAATTTAGTTTACACTCGTGAACATTCTAAACCGAGACAAACATCATTCGTTCCTAGACTACAGGAGCGAATAGCATTGATCGACATTTCTTAATGGCTAAACCTCTCAGAGACGTTAGTTGCCCAGGAGAACACTATACAAGTGTTCTCAACAAATATACCAATACATATCGAATTCTGAAAGTCTATAAAATTAGTACCACCATACTTTTCCACAAATTATACATAAACGACGAGTAAGTACTATATCAGTTTTTATTTTAAACTTTTTTCAAACCTAAAGCACTAACCTCTAGAGTCGAAGGTCGTATTATAAATGAATACTCATTTTATTTATACAAATTCATTATATATAAACTTATTAATTCAAAATTATTTAAAATATGTTAATATGTTATAATTATGTAAATAAATTGAGATTGTACAAACAATTAGCATTTATAAGAGCATTATAGTTTTTTTTCATTTTCTTTTATATTTTACAGAACCACCACCCTATCATTAAAATTGTTAGTGGATACTTGGCCACTAGACGTCATCTGTAATAATTTGCATTCATGGTGTGTACCCACACCACCCATAAAAGTGTAATATCCGTACCTACCATTATTTTACCATCAATAACATCAATAGAAACCAATTAATTATAAAAGTTGTTATTTTTTATCAATAAATAAGACATAACTTTTTATTGTAATCTTTTTTTTTTTCATTATAATTTATGTTTACAAAAAAACAACCAAATCTCTATAATGTTATAAAACCAATATTAAGATTGTTAATTCAAAGTTTATTAAAGTATCATTATAATTTTTCGCCAAATTTCAGTAAAATAAAATCGACAATCAATGACAAAGAACTTAAAAATCATGTTTATAATATTTAGACCGTAAGATAGCATACAATCACGAAGTTTCATAAAGTAAAATATAATACCCTACTTATATCAGTTTAAATTTTTATAATGATCATAACAAGTGTTAAAATTACTTTCTAGAATTCGTACTTATTTTATAATCTACAATAAATAAAGAAAAAAAAAAAATGAAAAAAATACAAATTGTATATTATATATTACTTTATATATATATATATATATGAAAAAAAAAATCATATTAAATTAAATAACTATATAAATAAATGAATTTAAAAAGTCTATCAATAAGTATTTGGGAATGAGAGTTATAATTTGTCAGACTAAATTACGAAACAAAATAATACAAAACATTATAAATTATATACAGCAGCAATTTTAAGAATTTTTTCTTGAAAGAAATAAATATTTGTTATAATCAGGGCTCGGGACTTATAGTACTTAAAATCATTAAAATAAGCGCTTTAAAAAGCACTTAAAAACATCATTAAAAGCACTTAAATAAGCATTTAAAAAACTTAAATTTAAACAAAAATATTTAATTAAAAATGAATAAATGATCTAAAATTGGAAAAATAAGCAACAATTTCTAAATTTTCTTTTTACATTAACACATTTAAGTACTAGACATATTTCAAAACTGTCTTGAATAAAAAAATTAAATATTCAAAAAAATAATAAAACAAATAAATGTAGGAAGTTAGTTCATATTATAATTTTTTAACTAAAAAATCAAAAAAAAATTAATCTTTATATTATAAAAGAAGTTAAATTTTGACTTTCGAGACATTTTGCATTATTATTTATGGATTTTCCAAAGCTTTTTGTGAAATATAAAATGTAAACGATATTTTTAAATAGTTAAAAAATCTGGGAAATGGCCTACGTCATCGTTTACAATTCAGCAGAAATATACAAAAAAAGCAAAAATAATCAGAAAAACAGAAAATAAACATTTTTTTAAAAAATCGTCGAAAAAAGTAAAAAAAGCTTTTTCAAATTCCATAAGTGAACTTTTTTTAACATGACATACATATCCATAACTTTCTGCTATAGTTTATGTCAAACAATAAAAATAACCAAATGCTATAAGTCCCGAGCCTTGGTTATAATATATTAAGTTGTACAAATTTTCTATCCATTAATAATTTATTACTTAAAATGTAATTCTTATTTAAACGAAAAAATTATGACAGCATTTTAAAAATATTAAGTAACAAGACAAAATCCACTTTTTCTTTTATTATTAATTTGTCCATAACGTAATTTTAAATTAAATAATATGTATAAACACTTTGTAAATTAAAAATTAAAATAACTTTTTCTTAAAAATTTAATTAATTTAAATTTTAAATATTTTTCAAGTTTGATCCAAATTGACTCAACAAGATTATAATTTAAACGTTCGACGGGGACGATGGCTGAGTATTAAATAATGTATCAATATTCCATTATCAGTTTATCTCTACTAATGTAGGTACGTTCTTCGAACGGCTGAAAATTATTGTTAATTATTATCTCCAAATTATAGATATTGTAAATATAATTTCAGGAAAAATATAAAAACCTAAATAGCCATAATAAAATTCAAATATTCAGACATTAAATTGGTTGAATCATCAAATTTATGAATAAGCGAATAAAAATCATTAACAGGTAGTCAAAACTTGAGCGTTCCAAATGAATAATACATCCTCTTAGACTCGTGATTTGGCGGAGGAGGAGTGTCCAGACCACATGAACACCCCTTCTCCGTATAACATCTACTAATTGTTTATTATTGTAATACAATAAAAATTAATTGGTGCTTATGTGCTCTACATAATTTTAATTTTAAACAATTTAATCTTTTAAAATTATTTCGTTTTCTAAATTATTTATAAATTAATAGATTGTATATTACTGTATGTGTTTGCTTAGAGCTGGTTTTAGAGGATGTAATACCCACTTAAAAATGAACTTTTTATTTAGTCGGAAAATTGATATATTTATATCCCACTCTCCCTCAATATTGCTTGCTAATAAGTCAAAATATTTTCATTTGTACAATTAATAAATTATGAATAATTTGGTACATCGCCAACATTTTATACTTGTATTAATGTTTTAAAAATAATCAAATTGTGGTCGATATACTATTATAAAACTATAAGGTTAAGGAATCTATAAGGTGCTTTTGAGTTGAATACCAAACATATTTATATTAGACTCTTTCGTTTTCAATAGACAAATTTGTCAAATTTTTTACTTCATGATATTAATAAAATAATTCATAAGATAATTAAAATTAATTAAATTATTAAGTCAATAAAAAAAAGTGAAAAATCTTAAAAAATAACATTTTTCTGTAACGCTTAATCATACTTACATAGACACTCACGTGAACATGTTTATGTATGTATGTTTGTTTTATTTGAAATCGCATTTTACTCAAAATAATAACTCTACTATTATATTGCCTTCTTACAGGCGTTGTTTAAACTACATAGTTAATATCATACATAATTCACAATAACTATAAAAACTATAAAAAGTTAACGGTGTATTAATATTAACAGTATTTTAGTTTATGTCTAGCATATTGTAACACTCCTGTAAAAACTAAACACTGTAGTATCATATATAATAAATACTGTACAAATATGTATTATTTTTAATTAAATTTAAAATTATACTGTAAATTAAAATGTTATATGAAGCTAAAACCATTACTATTATACTATTATATAATAGTTTAGTAGTAATGACTCTAATTTTTAAATTATGTATAATTAAACATGTAACATAAATACAATATGCAAATTTACCCAATAATACAATAAATAATAATATTCTTCCTCCATGTATTCAAGTTATCGCTGTATTAGTTTTAGTTCTTTTAACTTGAAATTAGTGATGGCAAAAATCCGGATATTTGAAATTCAAAATCCGAAATCAGAATTTTACTCTAAATTCGAATTTTGAATTTTGAAAAATTAAATGAATATTTTTTAATGAATGGTTCAAAATAAAGTTTTAATTATCACACAAATGTTATAATAAATTGATTTTTTAATTATAATACAGAATTCAACAATATTAAACCCTAAATTCCGATATTAAAATCCGTAAATCTAAAATTCAGATTTAAAAATCCTTATTTAATTTCTATCACTACTTGAAACAAATTGTCTATTTCTCTTGAAATACTAGTTCAGAGTTAGAGGTATCAGTTTATATAACTAAATTAAGGATAGTAGTAGAAAAATCAAATTTCTTGATAAAATAGCTTAACTATGTTCTAACATTTGTAACAAAAAAAAAAAATATAAAATTTTGGAAAATCGTCTGAAATTGCCTTTATACACAGCGTTAAAATATTGTGAAACTATTAAATGCCTAAATAACTAGTATCATATAATGTAAATTGATTTAAATATTGTATTAAATCAAATTTTAATTTGAGTACGTTTAAAAATCATATTTGCGAATTTTTTAATTAAAATAAAGTAATCATTACATTTTTAAAGTTGTGTTTAAATTTGCATTAACTAGTTCTAGAACAATTAAATAGTTATGATTGAGGATTTTGTAATTTTCGCACATTTAGGCGTATTAGTCTTGTACTTGATTTGAAATTCAATACAATAAATATAACTATTGTGGCTAACCAAATTATTATCAACATCGACACTACTTATTATTAGTATTTTCAAATTTGTATAATGTTATCAAAATCATTACTAAAGTACTAATTTTTATGTAGTAACATGTTTCCAATGGATTTATGCATAACCATTGGAGTAAGATATGTCATCGATTCATAGTACAAAGAATCTGAGTACAACATTTAGTTTTACACATAAATGCATGTTTTAAATTTAAGAGAATATATTCTATTATTTCGTATTAAACCATATTTTAGCGTATTTAAATATTTCCACGAATTAAAATATTACGTACATTTTAAATATTGCGATAAGATACCTCCCGAATATTTAATTATAATATTTTTTTACCACCACGGAGTTATAGCACGAGCAACTAAATTAAACTGGTGACCGTCGTGCGCCCAATAGCAAATTTCCGGTTAAGTTTATTTCGATAGCAAGGTAATTTTGATGAAAATATCTAAGATTATACTACCGTCAACCAATTATTACTTATTATTTCTGTAATATTTCTATACCTTCTGTACTAAAAACTATTACACTATCATTGAGGTGATACAATAGAAAGGATGAAAACTAATTTATTTTAACAAAATATTGTTATTTGATATATCATTTTTATTTGTGTTAATTCGTTAAGAAATCGAACATTAAAAATAATGTTAAAAATATTTATGTAATTATAAATTGTTATTTTAATAATATTATAAATTTATTTTTCATTAATTTTGTTTAGCATATTAATACGTGTTTTGATGTTGAAAAAAATGTATTGATATATAAAAGCATAATTACACACATGTTACCGATTTTTTTCAAGAAGCTTGTAATAAGCATTTATTCAAATTTTCAAGAGAACGTAAACATCATATTTAGGCTATATCAAAGGTACATAAATCCGCGATTCAATTACCACTGTTAATTACGGTGTGTTTTGATTTTTTTCAAGAAGCTTGTAATAAGCATTTATTCAAATTTTCAAGAGAACGTAAACATCATATTTAGGCTATATCAAAGGTACATAAATCCGCGATTCAATTACCACTGTTAATTACGGTGTGTTTATATGGAAAACTAAAAATATCATTGTCCATCAGGTCGAGAACTCCAACCGCTGGTCAACACTAGTGGACAACCGCAGGTCATAACCGCAACTCGCGGATCGGCTACAGGAAACAGTTAAAAAAATACTGACCTTTGGCTGGCGGGCGGGATCGGTGAGAGCTGTCTGGCGCCGCGGGTACGGGTAGAAGTCGTCGGCATACACGATGTTGCGGACGGCACCACTGAACCGCGGTTCGAATATGACGCTGGGCAGCGCGAGCCGCGTGAGTCGGCCGTTGTACCAGCCGGGCATGCCGCCCACGTAAACGGCCGAGTTGGACGCGAGCCGGCCGAACTGCAGCTCCTTGCCGGCGGACGCGGCCGTGCTGGTCGCGTTGTCCACGGACAGCGCGGTGACGCGACCGCGACGCTCCACGGCCACGCGGTGCCACCGGCCGTCGTACAGGTCGTGGCCGGCCATCAGTATCTGCGCGCCGGCGCCCAGGTTATACCGCAGCCGCATCGTGCCCTCCACCATCTTCAGCTCGAAGAAGTCGTACGTGCCGCCGTCGTCGGTGTACATGAGCAGCCCGTTCGGCGACCGCGTCTTGAACTCCATCTCAAGCGTGCCGTTCACGCCCGCGTTCCACTTGCGGAACTGGCCGTACGTGCCGTCCAACACCAGGCCGCCGGCCGGGCCCAACACCGCGGCCAACCACCAAGCGACGACGACGGCCGCCGCCGCCGCCGACGCCGCCGCCGATGTCCCGTCGGCCATCGTCTCGTCGCTGTCACCACTGGAGCTCCCGTTACCGTCGTCGTCGTCGCTGGTGTTGGTGACGGCGGCGGCGGTGCCGTTGGCGTTGACGTCGGTTTCTAGGTGCTAGCGGTCTGCCGATCCGCGGCTCTTACTGGCGCTCCATCGGCCGCACCGAACTCGTGTGTTCGCCTCGACGACCTCTCAGCACTATAAGGACAAGATAAGAAAAAATTACCGGTCAAACAATGCATTTTATTATAATGTGTGAATTAATCCTGATAACATATTTTTCTCTTAGTTTCTCACTACCTATGCAACTATGCAATATGTAAATATTTTTTATTTTCACTGAGCTCGAGAGATCTACAAAGCAACAAGAAACAATAAGGTAAAACAAATCGAACAATAAAAAATCAAATACATTTTGTTATTTCATATTAATACTACATATTCACCGTCAAAGAAAACATCGATAATTCATTGATAAAACTTCGTAATGTAACATAATGTAGAAGGTACTGATATCAAATGATATAGATTCATTTTATACGTCTTCTGAGATCACCTTTAATAGCATTCAGGGTTTAAGATCTAAGCGTTTATCGAATGTTTCAGCAGAATTCTGGATCGTTGGAGTGAAGATATTTTTATGGAGAGTATTCTTAGAAACATGGCACGAGGTTTTTAGTAATTTGGCGAAGAGATTTAGATTGAAACTATTGAATTTTATTGGTAATCGCAAGTTTGACTGCTCCCTACAACTGTATATCACAAGAATGCCATGTTACTATATTACTATTGCTACAAATTGTTGTACGTTCCGAAAAATCGTTTTAACTGTGGTTGGTGAATGGCGTACGTACTGTCATTATTATGTTTAATTCTCTGACGGAAAATTTATAAAACTATGAAAAAATTTTAAAAACAATGTTGGTTACTTTTTTCCCATTTAAAAATAAAATATATTTTATGTATAGTAATAATATAACTATTATATTACACATATTAAATGTTATATTATTCTGTATTTACATTTTAGTATTTTTTTTTTCATTTCATTTTGAAATATTAATTACATTTAACTTTGTATGTTATATAAGCTTAAACACCGTTAATAACAGTAATTTAGCGCTGATAAATAATGAAGGTTTTTTTTTTTTATCTTCAATCTAAACCAAAAATCAAAAAATAATTTATAGTTTAAATATGTATATATGGTTTTTAAGTTTCATAATAATTGTGTATATGTTACAATTATATCTTACCACCATCATCAACACCAGCATAATTATATCAGGTTGTTAATGGCGGAGATCACGACAGCGCTATTTGATCTTCTTTCACGTAAAAGCTTCAAATCATTTTATTTTTTTTTACTTTGACGTAGAAATTATGTTTTTTATGAAAATATTATCTAATAATATAGTCGCAAAATTGCTTCATAATGTGATCGAGAGAATATTGTTATAGCGTATATTTGATTTCACGAAAATTACATATAAGTACTATTTCGATGATTAGTGCAAAAATTTCATTGATAGTTTAATTACCTGTATCCGAGGATGTATAATTGCAGACATTGGAAAAAAATACGATGTACTCATAACAAAAACCGATTACAGGGAAATCAAAAACTACCACAGGAGGCAGTACGAGGTAAATAATACACCTAACAAAAGACTTTTAATTCGGTACATAGTACTGAAAAGGGACAAAGCACATATATTCTTGTGTCCACACAATAACACATAATAAATCTGAAATCAAGTTTACCTTTGATATTATTTTATTTGAATATTGTAATAATAAAAATATTTTAAACCATTCGAAAATTATGCACCACATATATGACGATTTTTAAATGATGCAACTGCGACATCGGAAATTATGGGCCAAAATATATTTTACTTCTAAAATCTTGTTTTGACAATCCACTCTTTATTTATATACTTTTATTCAATAAGCCTCCAAATAACATTTTGTGTGTTATAAATATATCCAGAATTTCTTCATTGTATATATTGCCGATGCGAAAATAATTCCACGTATCTTCAAAATGTAAATTTTTAGAATAATAATAATTACATAAAGTATATTTTAACTAATCTCGATTTATATTATGTGCTTTGAAATGTAAATATAATACTTTTATTATAATAAACAACGTAGTTAAATAAATAATTGTATAAAATACATAGCGACAAAAAAAAAAAAGTTTTATTAAATCAAATCAATATCAATTTTTTTTCTTTATGACTTTCTAATACAATCCAAAATGAAATCGACATGTTTTACCAAACACTATTTATCATTTGATGTCAGAAAAAATTAACAGTTGCTGTTTGATTGACTTGAAATTCGATTTTATTTGTTTGTTTGATAACCTTTGATAAATTGTAACTTCGTAGTGTACCCATGCCATATTGTGTACGTTCACATTCATTTATCTCACTCGATGTGCGTAATAAGTAATATGTATAATGTTTGAGCGAGAAATTGAAAAAATAAAAAAAGCATTTTTATAAATTGTATTTATCACGGATAAATACTCATCACTATCTCGAACATGTGCACTTACAATCGTGCCAAGACGTATCACAACAAACTGACCAAACCACTAACCCAATGGTCTGCCAAACGAAAATTATTTCAATTCTTTTTCTCATATATATTATATAGTTTAAGTATAACGTATACACAGTTATCGACGCTCGGTTGCGCTTGTTTCATCTGCCGCGGCAATTATAGTGATAGTATTGGACGCATGTTTGCCACATTAACTTCATGAGACTTGCCTTGAAATACGTTTTCAGTAGAGTTTTCCGCTCGGTCATCAGTTTTCCTGTCCTCGCATTTTTTGTGATTAGGCACACACTCTTCTTATGATATAAGACCGAAATCAGACAGTTATACGCGTGATACTATATCGTATGGACGTTTCATTCTAGAGACGTACGAGTAGGAGTGTGACATTTTCTAAGCTGCTATCTACATACAACGAGGAAAACAATTAAATTCGATTTCACATGGTCAGCTTTTGCGAGCTACTATTTTCGGTTTACAGTACAGCTAAATGCTCTATTATCACGGAATGTCAAATATCGATAAAACATCCAATGAGATTTACCTATAGCATTAATTTAAATATCGTAGAATAATTTTAGATTCTGAACGAAGTGATGGAATCAATTGGTTTTACAATGATATGTGTTTTTTTTTTTATTTTTTTTTTAATTTTTTTTGTTGTGTCTGACGACACCTTTTTTGGCAGTAAAAATGCTTCGATTTGCTTAAACAGCAACTTTTCTGAAAATAAAGTGAATGTAGATGGTATTTTGGCAAGTCAAAAATCCAACTTTTTCAATACTTTTTAAAAAAATCGAAAAAAACGATAAAAAAATTACGAAAAAACAGGAAATTTTACGCAAAATCACGTTTTTACAAATTACATTTTTTTAAAATGCTCTAACTCAAAAACCAAAAATCGCAACAACTTGAAATTTTCACCAAATCTTTATATTGACGTTTTCTATACATGTTATACATACTATACGATTTTAAATATTTGTTATAATTCAAAAAGTATAAGTCGCAGATTTTTGAAATTTTTACCAGCTGTTAAGATTGGCATTTCTTTTATGTCATAATTTTTTCAAAATATTATATTAATTTTCAAGCCACTTATAGGCATTTAAAATATTCGATTTTTTTACATTTTTTTTATAATCAATTATAAAAAAAATTTGGCCGGTACAAAATACTTGAAAATTGAATAGAAGATTCCACTGAACTTTTTCTTATTATCATTCAAAAATGATTGAAATTCATATGCACAATTTATTGTTATTTACGTTCGAACAGCGAATATGGACATAAAATTACATGTAAAATATAATATAATGTATAATATTCTAGACTGACAAACTATGTCGCTGTATGCAACTGCCAACCCATCGTAATTGAAAAATATATTTATCGTTTCAAAATAAAATATACTTTTTACAATATTTATAAATAACAATGTATTATATCCTAGACAAACATATTAATTCCGTTCAGAATCGTTATTTGTATACAATAATATCTATCATTGCATTCAAATTTAATAAATCCATTGTAATAATGACCTATCCTATAAACGAGGTGCACTCCACCCCCAACTGTACAGCAGAGCGAGGCCTATCCGGTTCTTTTTTTAAATTATTAATCGCAGTTTCGAAGAAAATACACCAAATATTATGCTGGTAATCATAAAACAGCGATCTATAAACATACACAATCCGAGTGTACGACTCAATTAAGCTTCATCGATGAAACACTTTGTGATTTTAAAAATAATCAAACATCGCTAACTCATCAGAATGGAACTCCGACGACAATCGTTTACAGTATATTTAACGTTATAAAAAATGTATTATTAGTAGATTTGGAATCAAACTGTACTCGCATTTACAATTGTTTTAAAAAAGTTGACTAAGAACACTCTGCAGTAATTTTGTTGATTATTCTTGGGTAACATATGAATTCAGTGTCCGTTCACATGGATATATACACATGTACAGCTGGTATGACAAACGATGAGAGTGCCTTGGGATAGACGAGGTGGGTGCACGTGCATACCGTAATAAATATTATTATTACTATTCGGCGAAGCGACGCATAAGGGTTGGTGTGGTATGTACGACGCTCACCTCACTAATGTAATATGGTTTTACACATGACAACAATCCATAGGTATTCACACTGGTGCGCTTACGTTATCACGCTTTGCCATTCCGTTGTCAAACACGTGTACTGGAGATCGAGAAAAAATAATGAATAATATGTGAAAATACACGATACATCCAGTGGAGTGAATATAATGTTAAGGGCCAAAGGAATCGCATAATAACTTCGTAGTGGTGAATTTGTTGTGGTTGAAACGTTTAAACAGTTTGATGATTGGATGGTCGAAATACAACGTTGTACAGCAATTAGCTCCAATGTTAAGAGGACACTTGGAGACCGACGACGGTATTAGGCCGGGAAAACGATTTGATAACCATCGAACGGGTGAGCATTATGTTAAAAATTGTTTATCAAAAAAAATTTTTCATTTCGTATGTAGGGTAAACAATCACAACACTATTAGAAACGATATTTGACAAGGATATAAAATAAATCGTTTATTGGACGACAAATTATGTACCTAATAGTTATTTTGAAAATATTTTACACATCATGATGTTAGATTAAATATTATTATTATTTAGGATTTATTATTAAAACAATTAACCTTGTATCCCTGCAGATAAATACAAATTATTTTAACAAAACTCGACTGTAATAAACCATTTATTTCTTTTTGACGTACTTTTTGACATAGTGTATGTAAAAAAATATATTAAATATTCAAACTGGCTATAAACTTGCGGAATGAATACTTGTATGAACTACTCTAATAAATAAGATTCTAAAAAACAATCACAATTTTTTTCTGAGTTTTAAATTTTTTTCTAAAGCATAAAAGGCACAATTTTTATGGATTATCATTTATAAAATTATCATCAAAAAATAAATTATAAATGATGAGAAACGATATACTTGTGTGTGTATCGATATCGTTTCGATATTTTTGACATGGTATCGTAATATCGTAAGTTGTATGAAATCGATATCGTATCATAAAAATCGAAAGTATACATTTTAAATATTATGCACTAAGTACTTATTACTTATTAATACTTATAAATTAAAAAATTTGCATTTTACAACCAACAATATAATTTATCTTATCTATTGTCTAAAACAGTGGTTCTCAACCTTTTTTGTAGGACGACATGAAAATCCATGAAAATGGCGACACACCTGAAACGACTGATGGATTTTCGTTAAAAATTACAAACTATTGTAAATTAATACATGTATACGTTGGAATTTTAAAAAATAAAAAAATAATTAATTAACTTTAAATTAACTTAATTCAAATTTAAATAGTTCAAATAAAACACTATAGATAAGTATCATAAATAACAATATTAGTTTATAAAGAAATTATTGTGATACTTGTGATCGGCAAACTAAACATAGGTAGGTCTTCGAATTGTAGGCGAATGGTTGACAAACTTATGTCGTAATTTACTTTCAATATCCTTTAATTTAGGCTATTTTTTACTTTTTGTTGTTTAGGATATCGAAAATGCTAATTAATTTATGCAATTTAATATAAGTTAAATTATGTTGAAAAAGGAAATACAATTTGTTATACTTTCTTGCTCGTTCCGGCATATTTGTTTTGCAGAAAAATCCAAAATGAATCATTTTGAAACATATACAATTTTGAAATTAACATTGTATTTGATGATATTTTTAATAAATGAGATACAAATCAATAAGAATATCTTCATAATTGCTATCTAATCTGTGTTTTTTTATTATTTCATCATAATACAGTAACTGTATAAAAAGCTACAATTTCAATTAATTATATTTTGGTGACACATACCACGGTAATACGTGACACACTGGTTGAGAACCTCGGGTCTAAAACCTACTAATTAAATATAAATTTCAATATTCCGATACATCGTACAATATAAAACAATATCGTTAATTCGACACGATATCGATTGTTGCCATTACTATAAATTACTAAAATCAATATACGACATCATATGTATATATATATATATATATATATATATCATATCATATACTTTGCAATAAGTCTAAAACACCGTCTAAGATTATATTAACTTTTATCTATTCATTGTTTTTTATTTTTTTTTTTTATCTTGTATTACTTTAATACTAAGTATTATACTTGTATATATATATTATATAGATCAATGGTATAAAATTTGCATACATATGATTCAAAAAAAATAATTTTGCATTATTCATTAAAACAGTAATACAATAGTTATGTTTAAAATATATAGTATGAAGACCGAAAAAAACACAGTATTTAGTAATTTTAGTGAATTTATTAGAGTTTAAAATATATAGCTCACAATTATATAAATGTATGTTTTCTTTTACATAAGACTATGAATAATAATAGTTAACTTGTCGAAATAATAAATCTTTCAGAATTCAAGAACTAATTTATAACTTGTTTGTTATTGTTCTAAATCTAAATAAAAACCCATTTTTTGGAGAGGAAGAAAATATTTTGTTTTATTAAATTGATTTTTATTTTTTTTTTTTTTAATTTAAGGTTTACAATATATATATAAATGAAGCAAAAAATGTATAATAACTCATCAATTGAGAATGGCTAAGCTGATTTGGCTCAATTTTTTTATTTTTTTTAATTGCTCATAATTGATAGGAGAAGGTTTTTACGAAAAATAATTTTGACCCTTTTTATAAATTTTTTTTTCAATTTTTTTGATGATTGATTTTAGAATTCCGGATGTTTTTTCGAATTGAAAAAGTTTCGGCAAACATAAGCTTATAAAATTGTCCATATGGCATAATTAATCGTCAAAATGGGGCCCCCGGCCAACTATAGAATCGTGTTATTTTATTTATATTATTTTTATTTTCTATTAATATAAAAACAGCCCACTATTTTAAATATTGACTACTGAAAACCTGTCATGATTTTTCAATTACAGCTTTAGAGAAATGCAGCAATGCAACAATTATTAATGAATTTAACACACAGTTTGAGACATGTAAGAGGTAGGATTTTTAACGGACTACAAAGTGCACCGGTTCTGCTAGCTATATATAAATAAGCATTCCAAAATTTAGTAACAAACTGAGACATTAAAAATATGTCTATTACTAAATACAATAATTAATAACTATGAGAAAATTATTATTTTAAAATATATATAACTAAAAACTAGTATATTTTAATTTATTAATAAATTGTTAACTTAATTGTCACAAAAAAAATAAAAAATAAATACAATGTTCATAATATATTTATGTATATTTATATTTATTATTTATTACTTAAATATAACAATGATATTGCTTATATTCTAATCAAATTGAAATAAAAATATTATTCAAAGTGTCGTGGTAGAGTCAATAGGATAACTGTGATATTCAGGCAAAACCATCGACCTGAGAAAAAAACACCTCAATCCCTTCTGTTCCAAACACAAATTCCAGTGCAACTATTTAACATGCGATAAACCTTCCATACTATTTTATCTACGACAAAACAAGTACATGTAGATAGTAGACCTAATTATCAAAGCCTCCATACAAAAATAAAAATAAAACGAACATTGTCTCAAATCAGCTATTAAAACCACAAATTTGTACCAATGTGTACTACGTCGACGTATTTATATATATTTTAATTTGTTATTCGATATAAGAATACAATATTATAAACATAAAATCATGTTTTACCTATTTGAAATAAATATTTAGTACCATTTTATTTCACCATTCTTCAATATTTCATAAAATATCTATCCTTTGGAAAAATTAATTACTTATACATTAACCAAGTAAGAACAAAGTAGTACACAATAATTGAATTACAGATTGATGACGAACAGTTTCCTAAGACCAACGGAGTTAAACGAATTATCATTTCACAATTTAAAATGTAAATTTATGCAGTTTTCTCACATTAAAAAGTCTGCAAATTTTAACAACTAAGTAAGGTACTTTCATCTAAATTAAATAAGTTCTTTTCCCGTGAATAATTTTTCATTCTCAGATCTCATTCCATTACAAACTTTACCGATAAAAAAGAGAAGACGTAACTTTGCCTTTACAAAAATAAAGTCGTATAGTGTTTCCCGTTGTGTAAAATATTCTAGAAGTTCTATATAATATATATGTGTGCATATAGCTCTTTAAACAGTTTTAACAATGAAAATCAAGTTTATCAGTCTATTATAGTTATTAATTTCTTATATTTAATGAACTATTAAGTAACTCAAACAATGGTTGTACAGATTATTCCAATAAATCATAAATTATTTTACAATTATTAATCAACAATATTGAAACGTTGTATTTACCAATTTATATTTATTTAATCATTAGTTATCTTATCACAGTATAATAATAATGGTAAATTAACAATTACACATGATGTTCCTAACATAATATTCTTTACGTAAACATCAATCGCTAACGTATTGTATTTAAAAAAATATATCAATACTATACTTTAATATTAAATATAATAAATAATACTATATTTATTTTCAGTAATGTACCTGAATGAACCTATTGCACCTATGTGCAATGTTGAGTACAGTTAAATATTTTTTTATATTGATAAAGATAAGCTCAGCTAAAATTATCTTTATAGAAGATAAAAGATAATCATAATTTAATAAAAAAAAATAAAAAAAGATTTAATATTAAACTTACAAAACACGCCAAAAAAATAATTATCAGACCTATCATGAATAAAACATTTTGTATTTTTTTAAAGCATTTGAAATGTGTCTCGATTTTAAAGTGTTTTATTTGTATAGAACAAAAACATGAAGATAAAAATGTACTAATACATATATAATTTTTCTGAAACCCATTTAAGCGTTGATGCTTTCTGGTCGTGTTGGAAAAACACAAACTATCGAGAATAAGTGACTTTCGCGTTCTGTTGTATACCATTGTAAAAAAAAAAAACATATTTTTTTATAAATAAACCAAATGAAATATTTTTAATGCTTAAAATGCGTTTCCTTTTAAAAATGTATTAATTAAATTTAAATGTATAATAAATTGATATTAATATAAAATTTATAATAAACAATTATAGATTATAATCTGAATTATCATTGTTTCCCATGTTACAATCCATTCATTTTTATTTCAATTTTTAATATTGATTTTAAATTTAATTAATACATTTTTAAAAGAAAAAAATTAATATAAATTGTATATATTGTTTTTGTTCAACGGATATTTTAAAATATGAATATCGATTTCAATAATCTTTACTACTTATTTCTCTTTTAACAATCGGTATTATTTTCAATGACTAAAATTACAACATAAGCCGTTAGATACCAAAATTATTATTTTCTAAGTTTTAACCTAAAATATTAATTTATTAGTACGAGTACATTCATAAATCATAAATAAGGATAGACATCACTACTTATTATTATTTAATAAGTGATAATCATCATAGAATAATAATTAGAAAGAAAATGTAAAAACATACCGATATATGATTTAATTCATAAATTAATCTAGCCGTATGACTTTAACAAAAAATAGTATTTGTTGAACCATTTTTGTCTGTAGAAGATGTAGCCACCAAAAGAACGTTCCATATTTTACAATTGCAATTTATTTAGTAAACATTACGGACAATAGTATCGTGACAAAATGTCGAACGGTTATTGGTATTGGATAGCAACGGGCCTATTTGATTGGCCGTTTAGCGTGTAACGATATTTTATAATTTATTAATACAAAATTAACGAAAAGAAAATTACTCCACGCGGATAAGTGTAATTAAATACACTAGACTCGGATATACATAGTCAAAGGAAATATTTTCTAGAACATTTTAATAGTTTTTACCGAGACAGTAGATGACGATGACAATAGTTGTTAAATGTTATCCATAACCTAAAAAGCTATTATTGTCATTATTAAATATGGTGATTCATGGATGATTTCTCAGATATATATATATATATGAAGAAATCAATGAGTTAAAAATATAAATAACTTATTTTTGTTTTATAATTTTATTACCTATATGAAATACATTTTATTAATTTTAAATTGCAATAAATTACGATATTTACTAAAATTTTATACATGTTTATATGAATTATCTATAAAAAAAACTATTCTTACTATAACACCATTTGTTTTCTTTTATACAATTAACATTGTTAAAATTTGTATTTTTAATTCATATTAACCAAATATTTAATTTATAAAATTATAATTAAAAAAAAAAAAAAAACAATGCTCTGCTAGTTTAACATATATTATTAAATAACTGTTTTCAATATTAGTTAGTTGTGTTTTTAACTTTAAAGTTATAACACATGTGATGAAAGCATTTATCAGTATTAGATAAATGTATTAGTTTAACATTATTGTTTTACTCCCTGGTAAATTTGAATTGGCTCAACACCATTTTTCATTTTCTATTACCAAGGATATCCCGTATGGTTATTTTTCTATGCGAGCTCTTCGTTCTGTGAAACATGATCTTTGCTGCCCTATCAACCTCTTATCAAATGGGCAGTAACACGATGCATATTCAAAATGTTTCGTTTTCAACAAAAAAGTAGATATTGGTTATTTATTTCAATATGAAGTTTTGAACCATGATGTATCATCAGTATTTCTGACCTTTCTTTGGGTAATTTTGTCTGTCAAATCTTTGTAAATTATAAGTACACATGCCGTTAGTTTAAAGTTATAATTTTAGATTCTGAACGGAGTGATGGAATTTATTGGTTTTACAATGATGTGTGTTTTTTTTTTTTATTTTTTTTTTTTTGTGTCTGATGACAACTTTTTTGGCAGTAAAAATGCTTCGATTTGCTTATGTAGCAACTTTTCTGAAAGGAAAGTGAATCTAGTTAGTATTTTGGGGGGTCAAAAGTAAAAAATTTCAATATTTTTTAAATGCGACGGGAAAAACGCTAAAAAAATAAGGGAAAAACGGGAGTTTTTACGCAAAACCAGTTTTCGACAAAATCAAATTTTTTATTTTGCTATATCTCAAAAACTAATCGATGTAAATAATTGAAATTTTCACCAAATGTTTAGAATAGCGTTCTCTATATACCGTTAAATTTATCAAAGTATTTTGACTTTTATTGAGCTATTTATAGACAATTAAAATTTTCAATTTTTTTAAGTATTTTTTTTTAAAATAACGATAAAATTTTTTTGGCCGGCCAGAAAATCTTGAAAATTTAATACAAGGTTTTTTATAAGTTGTTCCTTAACTGATAAAAAAAAATCTAAAATCGTAAGTCACAATTTTTTTTTAGAAGTGCTCCAATTTCTAATTTATACGAAATATGTAAAATTGTGAAAATTTGCAAGTTATTTTGTAGATAAAAATTTATAAAATTTTTTCTGTTCATACTTAAGGTTCAAAATTTTAACACTGGGTTATTTATAAGCTACTCTTCAAAAATATTTAAAAAAATTTATACCGTACTTAGAGGAAAAAATTTTATGACTGTTTGAAATTTAAATATTTACGAAATTGCATAAAATAGCGATTTATTCTCAAACGATTTTAAATATTTGTTATAATTCAAAAAGTATAAGTCACAGATTTTGAAATTTTTACCAGCTGTTAAGATTGGCATTTCCTTTGTGTCATATTTTTTTCAAAATATTATATTGACTTTTAAGCCACTTACAGGCATTTAAAATATTCAATTTTTTACATTTTATTTTTATAATCGGTGATAAAAAAAATTTGGCTCCTACAAAATACTTGAAAATTTAATAGAAGATTCCACAGAAGTAGTTCTTAATAACATTCAAAAATTATTAAAATCCATAGTCACAATTTTTTTTTATTAGCGTTTGAACTGCGAATATTGACATAAAATTGCATTTAAAATATAATATAATGTATAATATTTTAGACTGACAAATGATATCGGTTTTTTTAAAATGTTTTTTTCTCAAAAACGAAAAACCGCAACAATTTGAATTATTCACCTAATCTTTATATGACATTCTCTATACATGGTTATGTTTTCAAAGTATTTTGATGTATTTTGACTTATTTATAGACAATTTAAATTTTCGATTTTTCTAAATTTTTCGTTTCAAAATAAAATATTTATCAAAATTATTTATAAATAATATTGTATTATATTCTATACTAACATATCATCTCCGTTCAGAATCGTTTTTCGTATACAATGATACCTATCATTGAATTCAAATTTAACAAATCCATTATAATGACCTATCCTATGAAGAGTCGTACTTCACCCCCAAGTGTACAGCAGAGCGAGGCCCATCCGGTTCTTTTTTGTATTACAATTATAGTAATTTGACATTTTTTCATCAATTGAATGTCAATGATTATTACTGATGTATGCATGTTTTTCGAGACGGCACGCAATAATATGATCAAATTTTATTTTCACAGATCTAAGTTCTAAGTATTAATGTTATTTATCAAATTTAACAGCATATGATAAAGTTGATATTTTGAATTTTAGAAAAAAAATTTAAAAAAAAAAAATAGTATTCTGATTATGATAAATTTAAATTTAAATAAATATCCCAATCAAACATTTTTTGTTGTAATTGTATAGATTTTTTATTTGTTACGTTCGATTTACTTTAAACCTCTTAGTATATATTTAAATTATATTTAAACTAAGATTTATATTATCTGTATTAAGTATCATTTAATGGCCCAAAGTAATTTAAGTATACAGATTTAAAAATGGTCAAAACAACAATATATATTATCCTATGACTTTTAATTTATGAATTCTAATTCACCAGATTATAAGTTAAAAAATATATCTAGTAATCTTAAACAGTTTAATCTTAGTTCTTTAATAAAAATTTAACTTCATTAATACTCATTAAAGTAAAAATGAATATTATAAATAAATACTTTTGTTAAATATTTTAAGTAAAAAATAAAAGAATTAAAATAAAAAATACTGTCTATTGGCAACTCATGCTGTGCGTAGAGAGCTTTATTCATTTACTTAATAAAAGTTGTTCCTTTCTATACATTTTCAATCCAGATAAGTGAGTTTTAATGAGATGGTATTTGGTAAATTGTAATTTTATATTCAAAAAAAATATTTTATACAAATGAAAACTACATATTTTTAGATATTCTTTTCTATACTTTTTTGCTGTAAATATTGATTACATTTGTAAAATAAAAGGCATAAAGGAATATGTATTCCTTGAAAATCTATAAAAACTTTAAAATTTTTAATTAGTCAAATTTTAAGTATTTTCCCTCCGTGATAATCTTTAATCGTTCATTAATTACAGCACGATTTTCACAAAGGTTACTAAATAGTAATTATTTCTCTAAACGATAAAGATTATTAAAAGTATATTTGAATATTTTAATTCCTATAAAAATTTTAAGCTTCTTAAGATAATAATAAACATTAATACCACATGGTATTAAAATAATAGATTTAACTTTGGTTTAAATTAAATTATACTAATATTTTCGTACTTTTAACTTTCTTATATCGAACATAATCTTAACAAACAAAATACACGAATACTTACTAGGAAATAGTTTAACTAACAACCACAGTATTCAATATATTGACTCGTATTTTATCACTTATTGTATACAGCTTTCCTTTCTGAAAAATAACACTGACAAATTATAATTGTTATAACTATTTTTATTATTTATTTTTTATTATCTTCCTGTTCCATAAAAAATATTCCCATAATACTGCAATAATTTAAGTTATTACAGAAGTGAAGTAAATAAAATATTTCAACTAACTTTTACGATACATGATTAATCATTTATGTTTACCAACAAATATTTATTTATGAATAATAATTCCCGTGAACGACATTATAAATTACATATTATAAGCAGTTAATTCTATTATGCTAAATTATGTATATCATTAAATTATCCGTATAATAAACCACAGTAACGAACACCACTTAAATTTCTACGTGCCTGTTTTTTTTTTAATTACACACACTACACACATATGTATATATATATATATGTTTATATCGTAAATAACCTATTTGTGTAAACTTAAATTCTACTATCGGAACGAACATGAATAATTTCGTGTCCATTCGTTATAAATAATATTATAATACGTTTGCATTTGTGATTCAGATACAGAAACTAAAATAAAACTTTTGAAGCAAAAACATCACTACGTATGTACAGCGCGATGTGTTTTTGTTTAAGAAAGATCAATGAAATTTTTCCCATCGCTATTCGCTGTTCTACTAAAAGCCTTTGGGAATCGCTCACTATAAATCGTCATCAATGCAACGCATTTATAAGCGTGCAGAGGTGTTGGTCAACTTTTTTTTTATTTTTTTAGTTTTCACTTTGAAATCACTGTAAATTTTTCAAATGTGCTTCCATGGTTAGGTATATCTATCCGACGATGAAAAGAAATACTTGACGATAATACGATAGCGAATACGCGTGAAAGGTAGGAGTCCATCGTGTTCGTAAGGACTGCTAAACAAGGTGATATAACCCCCTATATACGTATTAAAATCACGCGTTTATTTTTATTACAGTTACAATTGTTACTTTTGTTATTGTTGTCCATGAACTATACGCTATACGCAGTCAATTGTTTCCAATCGATCAGATTGGGTTAGAATATTAAAAATCAGCTATTGAGCATTTATAATAAATAAATAATGTTATAATATTATTTGACTATGAAAAACTATGCACTGTAATCAACATTAAATGCGATTCAAAACAACTAAGATATTTGAGGATGATTACTACTAATTCCACTTAATTAACAACTATGATGGACATGGTTATTCGATCAACAACTGGTTTTCGTAGAATAAATTCATTGCTGGATAGAATTGAAGGTTGTTGTACATTTTAATATGGACTTTGTTTAATTAATTACATTTATACATTATATATAGTTGGACATCGATCAAAAATAAAATAACTTTAAAATGTTATCAAAAAATGTTATTGTTTTAATGATAACGCATGTTGCGTGATCTTTGTTTATTAAAAAAGTAATTTGTAGAACAGAGTTAGATTGGTAAAATCAAATTCAAATATTAGATGATTAAAGTATAATAATATTTATGAGAATCACTTAAGATGACAGAGATGTATTTTAAGGATCATTGAAAACCTCTTTATATGAAACGATATTCTAGAAAAATGGTAAATCAAATTCTTAAGCTAAATAATTTGTTGTATTTTGTCATCTTAATATTGATCTAAGTAAAAATCATGGTTTTCACTATTAGATATTTCAAAATAAATATAAACTGCTATAAATAAAATACAAACTCGTTAACACACCGTATCTGATGAAAAGCAAATACATCCCTATGTATGACAGTTGTTGCCAGTGTTGGGAAATATCTAGATAAATGTATCTAGATAAGTTATCTAGATAAAAATTATTTATATTTTATCTTATCTAGATAAATTTATACTCAGTTATCTTTATCTTCATCTAGATAAAAATCTTGTTATCTATGAGTACCAATCTAGATAATTTATTTAAATAGAATAAAAATAAAATTTGAAAATTTAAAATGTTTTTATATTTTCATTTTTACATTTTTCTGTACATCTATATACCTATTACACAGATAATAACTGGCAAGATGACAATCTTCTTATGAAGTTTATTTAAAAAAAAATAACTCTTTATATTATATGTTTATTTTCAAAATGTTTGAAATTTGATAAAAAAAGACAGAAATGTATTGTTATTTTATTTTTCAAATCTAAGATTTTTTTATTATTAAGTTAGAGAATGATTTGGCATCTTCTTATGAAGTTTTTTTCGAAAAAAAATAATTTTATATTTTATGTTTATTAATGTTTGAAATGAGTTTAAAAAATGATATTTATTTTAAAATGTTTTTAATTATGAATTTTTTACCTAAAATCTGTAGGCTGTAGCATCCTGAATATTTTAAAAATGAAACATGAAATTATCTCATATTTATCTAGATAAAAATGTACTTATTTTTATCTTTATCTAGATGAAATTTAGTATAACTATCTTTATCTGTATCTAGATAAGAATTAGTATAGTCATCTTTATCTTTATCTAGATAAATTATTAGTTATCTATTCCCAACACTGGTTGTTGCTTACTTCTCACAATCAAGCACATTATATCCAATTGCCATGTATTTGAAGAGAAAAAACCAGAGCCAGAGTATCTCATACTTTATGGGAGCCCTTTATCCGTACAACTTATATCATATTTTAATTTTAATATTATGTCTAATTTAGTCAAAATATTGTAATTTGTTAAGCTGTGATTGTATATTATCACATTATAGCCAGTGATTGCAATTTACGAGGCTTCATTCAATACCACAAAATATTTATTTTTTATTTTTTGTTTCGAGATAAAAATTATAAAAACATCAACACACTATTAATATACTTTATGAATTGCCTTATTTATTGCAATAATAATATTATATATATATATATATATAATATTATATTATATACAACGACTTAATAAATTGTTATAAAAAATTAAATTGTATTTTCTAGCATTTGATACGAGTTGATTTATCACCAATAAGTAAAATTCGTATAGAACAAAATTTTGAGTATTATGGCAAAACGTTAAACAGAAAGTGTATATATCAATTACATACTACATCAGTTTATTCACAACTTACATTAGTGGTTAATTATATTTTAAAGAGTAAAATTTTTCTGTTATAAAAAAAAAAGTTGAAACAATGATTCTTTTTTCTGTACTCATATACAATATAACAATTTTATTTTGCGATATCTCCACGTAAGATGTTTTTCACAGCAAGTATCGAATTATTTTAATTCGTACTATATATTACGTTTTGCATACGGTACATTTTTCAAGAACAGTTGTTGCCGTAGAGGATATTAATATTGTGTACTGTTTGACCTAGAATCCATCTACTCCTAGCATTACAACCACCATTAATTTATTACGAAGCAATCGGTAACAAAAAACCTTATTCAATAGTTATTTTACGAAGCATTTGAATGAACCACGAAATACTGTGACCTGTTTTTTATATGTATCGGTGTGTGCGTGAAGTTGAGGAGATAAAGTCAAGTTGCTAGCTACGAAAGGAATTCGCGATCTACAAACGTCATCATTGCGTGAAAACTCTGTGCCGCTACCAAATGACTCTCGCACACATGTCTAGACAACGATCTTTCTTATTTTTTGTACAATTATCCGTATTATTGTTTGACCATTGAAAAATCCTAAAAATAACACAACTGACAAATGTCTGAGAATTAATTTTTTTTTAAAAGTTTGATAGTGTACTTTCCAAGCAATATACAATATATACACCAATTACACATTATAACCTATACGAAAATTTCAAACTTATTTTTCGAGTATTTTTTAACAGATTCGCAACATTTCCTAATTTTTAGCTGAATAATTACTTTTTAGAATTCTAAAAAAACATATTTAAGTTGAAAAATGTTTATACATATATGTGTAGAATATTTTATAAGGCAGACATTTTAAGTTATACCTAGAGATTTATTATATCAACAAATTCTCGTATTATCTCGGAAACATATTTTATCAGTTAACTATTGTAACATATAATAGTATACGATCGCGACGTGCGTACTTAAATTCGAACGATGTATTGTTTTGAAACAATTTTTTTTCGCCGTTTGGACATTAGTTTTCTTTTTCGTAAAAACAATACGCACGTATATTTTTATATGAACGTACCTATTCGCAGGCGGACACATAATTTTTTCGTGTAAAGTTCACGTTTTATAAACACCTCAAGGAGGAAATTTACGACGTGCTATACGTATATACGTGTAAATGGTGCTTAAGTATGTGTGTTTGTGTGTGTGTGTGTGAAGCAACCAAAAAAAAAAAAAAAAACGTATTTGCGACAGTAAAAAGCTTTTAACAACGGCCGACTTGTGTGTAAAGAACAACTCAGTGAAATTACACGTGAAAAAAGAACATGAAAAAAGAGTAGTGAGTTCCAAGTGAATGCTAGTCGTATCGCAAGCAGCTATATAACTAAATCAACCGTTGGTTTTTTTTTTCATTTTTGCCGAAAATTTATCATAGCCTATATTTGTACGTTACGCGTTCAAATTTATCTCTAGGATGATGTAACACAATAAGGTTTATTTGTTCTGAATTCGGAGTAATTTATCTAAAGAGTAAGCTGGGTACAATGTCGCATAAAGATAGAAGTGCACTTACGGCGTTTTTCGAGAGAGCTACTACAACACAGCTCATCACTTTGTCTCCTCTCTCGGTGAAACATAATGCCTGAGAAATTAAAAATGAACACCTTCTACATTATGGTATATGAAATCAATAATAAAATCATGGATTTTTTTTTTTTATGAATACGTTAGTATTTATATTGATTAGCAGGACAATTTCATAATTTATGGTAAGATGTATAATTATTATTAGCTCGTCTGTAGACTAAACATTGAAAACGCAAATTAGAGCATTTTATCAGTAATCTACTACTTATATTAATTAGATTTTAACCCTTTCAGTCCCGAATTATGATCTAACAGAAAAAAAAAATATTTCATATGTTCTTTGCATTAAATATATTCAAATTAAGAGAAATTTTGAATTTTGAAATTTTAAGAATACTTAAACTTGAGTTATGGTGACTTGTCATTATAATGGCAGTTGGGCGTTAAATAAAATTCCATACATTGCCATTATAATGGCAATTGGGCTTTAACGTATAACACATTTTATCATTAAATAATCTTAAAACAAAACAAACACAAATTTAACAATATCTAAAATATCTCCAGAAGGTAGCTGATGCTGTCTTTTTGACATTTTAAACTAAAATTTATAACATGAATTAAATTGAATGAACAGCTATCTATGTATTATTAAATTAAAAGAATACTTATTAAAAAGGTAAAGTTGATATTCTTCACAAAACAACAAAATTTCAAAAGGAGTGGAGTTACCGACGAGATTAACGAACAAATAACAAATAACGATCATGAAACAGCAAAACACACGCTTATGATATCAGAAGTCCAAAAATAATATTTTATAATATTATCACAATTCACAAGCTGTAAACGCCCAACTGCCATTATAATGGCATATCATTTAACACGATAATACTCACTGAGAATAAACAATAAACAAATTTTAATACTTCCATAATACAATAATATCTGTGTTGACAAAGGGAAAAAAATATGGGATTTTTCCTATTCGATTTGAATGATTAATATTTATTTTTAGAAAAAAAAAAAAAAAACTCGACTAACTTTTTTTTTTTTCTTATTCATAATATTCTCCGAATATCGGTTACTTATAAATATAATCTTAATTATTATTATTATCTAGAAATATTCTTTGTCAAAATAAACCATTTTCCCGAAGGTTATGTATAAAATTGTAATATCTACAATACTTTTATTGTAATGCCATTATAATGGCATTGGGGACTGAAAGGGTTAAGAATTAATTAAAATAATTTTATATGTAAATAGATATATATATATAGTATTATTTTATAATAAGCAGAAAGTAAGAATTATTTTAATTGTTCAGAGTAAAATAATTATTTAGAAACGTAATTTTTCTTTTCCTTAAATAATTATTTTGTTTATTCTTTAATTACCAAATACCCATCATTATGTCATATTTATGGCGTAAGCTATATAAGTAAAAATATTAAAATTTGATAGATGAGTTTATGATAAACTACAATGGTGTACAAAAACAAAATAAACATTTAAACCACTACGTGCTTGAATACTTCTTCCATAGATTTTGCTACACAAAAACTGAAAACACTTAGCAGTATATAATCCATAGGTTATAAGTTTTAAATACAATATTTACAAAGTTCATATATCTGTATGTATATGTTATGGGCAATATAAAATATCAATTAAAGTACATATTGCTCGGGCAATTTGGTCCTGCCTGAACAATTTGAACCTCGAATATAAATAATTGCAAAGCACAAAGTTTCTTGAAAAGCACGAAAACTCGACCGGTTAATCATAAATATCAATTATTGTCAATATATTGTTGTCTGATTGTAACGACATAGCTATATTATTTTTATCAATCTAACATGAAAAAACAATCGATATAAGATAAAAGAATATGAAAAATGAGTAAAAAAATATTATGGTTATATTTTATACTTTGATTTGTATTATAATAAAAGTATGATAAATTATAAATAAAATATTATACAGTATAATAATAAGTATTATTAATATTTTTATTCGAGGTTCAAATTACCCGTTTAGGACTAAATTATCTGAGCAATCTGTACATTGCCCAGTATTCCATATTGTCTATAACATATATATTGAAATATATATTCCCATGGAGATAAAATAACTGTTAAGTAAAGTAATTATACCTAAATTATTACCATAATAAAAATTGAAACAATACAAACAAATCGTAGGGAATCAAGTTCAATATTTATTATTGTATTGATAACGTCTAGTAAGTTTGAAACTAAATTCGTGTTATGAATCTCCCTTCATGTTTCTAGGTGGTAATTCATAAATTATTCAGACATTTATGAAACATGTAACATGTAACATAACGATTGACATTGTGTACATCTCAATACTAGTATTTATTGTAATTTAAAACAATTATTTGTGAAATTAAAATATTTTATGATTTTAGACTTCTTGTTCAATTTTCTCACCAACATTATAATAATATTTAAAAAAAAAAATTAAAATAAAATTACGAATAAGATTTTGCCTTGGTTTTTGTAAAATATTTTAATGCGGTATTTTATTAAATATTATAAAAAACAACATGATAAATTACATTAGCTATTCGTACAATCGAATTTTTGGTATGTTGGAATTTTGATAACAAGTTCGGAATAAATAACACACATAAATAATTAAAACCATCTTAGAAATGCCCTACCCTTTGCATGGTTTCAGTTCAGTAATAGATAAGCACAAGCTTACTTTTCCAGAAGACAGGTGTATGGAAGCTTACTTAATGTTATTGAATAAACTAATTGACGAATGTATTGATGCTCTCTCTTCTTTTTTCAATAACATTTTAATTTTCAATCTCATTCCACTCTATTTAATATTTATTTGTTTATTTATTTTTTGATCTATTTCACAGTAGTAATTATGGTGAAAACCATCCTATTCGCTCTATAATACGTCTGAGGAATGAACACCTAAGTTCATTTTGATACATCCTATTATCATTATTATAACCATCAAAACAATTCTTATTAGCATCATCTATTATATTATTTATTCATATATATATATTAATGAACAAAAAAAAAAACAAAGAATATGTATAATCTGTAATAATTATACAATAAGCAAATTAGATAAATAAAGAACAATATTTACATGATATGAATAATTCTGAGGAAGGAGGCTGTCCAGTAACAGAACGCTTAAAAATGTAATATTAAATATTTAAATATCAGGAATCAATCAATCTCTGCAATAGCGTATGTTTAAACGATGGAGAGGATTATCAGGTAAGTTAACACTACTTTTAATGATAATCAGTGGGTTGGATATACATATTTATAATTTAATTATTGTAGTTTATAAAAGTTAATTTATTTTTAATTGCTATTTTTTGTATAATTACTATATTCTCATATCTGTTGTATTATTATGCCTATTATTTAACTGAATAAATCTATAAATATAAATAGGAAATTATCAAAATTATAAGAACACAATGAAACAATCTTTGTTATGGGAGTAAGTTTTTTTCAGATCATTCCCATTAAGCAATATTATACGCAAATAAATAATAAACAAATAAATAATTAACAACTAATTATCCATTACCCATTTTTCGTCACCAAAATATAATAAATTTTATTATTACTACCGTCATATATGTTATACTTATTTTACTAATATATAACCATTGCGGTTGCCCTACTTTACTATTATTATTGTTTATCTTATGCATCTATAATAATATTTACAATATTTGATTACTATTCCGACCTGAGTTTTGAATTAATCGTAGATTTATGGATCAAATTATATTTAATTACTATCTTTGAGACCAAGCGAATAAAGTCATTTTAAAAGACATTCGTAAATAAAATATAATTTATTTGAGGGTAATTAAATGCTATGTCTTTTTAAAATGAATTTTAAACATTTATTTTGTTAAACATCAATTTTTTATTTTAATTACAAATAAAGTAGAAAAATCGATTATTTCCTGCAAATGTTGTAATAAATGGTTGATCTTTAAAATATTTAGATATAATACGATTTTATTTTTTATGTAGATTATATTATTATTAACAACACAAAATCACATCAGTTAAATACACATAGCTACAAATGTAAACACATTTTATGCCACTGCAATATACGTAATTATTATCAATCACAAAATTATTTAATAATATAGTTACTTAATATCATCGTACTAAGCATCGTAAAAGCTTTAATCATTAACCATCAATTAACGGAAAAAAAATGTATTTTTTTTTTCATTTTCTTATATTGTTGTTACAATAGAGGAATTTGCTTGATAACATTGAGCATATACAGTGTAATTGTAATATAAATCAAAAAATGCATTTAACAGTTTCAATATCACTATATCACTTAATTTTTTATTGATTACCGGGGACATGAATGAAAAATATATCGAATAATAATACAAAATTAAATACAATAAAACTTATTCTTGGAAATTATATAATGACCTACAGTGCAACAAACTTAATGTATTCTATGTAAATAATATCGTTGTTACGTTGTAAGATGAAAAATATATTTTAGATTAATAATATTTAAATTAACTATATTGATTCTTTTCTGAGTTTTAAAATTACTTTTAGCATAATGATTATATAATACTAGCTGAACCACTAGGGCACTTTATAGCCTGTTAAAAATCCTACTTCTTATATGTCTCAAACTGTGTGTTAAATTCGTTAATAATTTATTTCGCACTAATTATTATTATTAAAATAAATAAAGTATAAATAATAAATTATTAAAATTTCCATTGTAAATATCAAAATGTCTGCTTGAGCACCTCTCAGGGTTATTATAACTTTTTAAGTTAGCCTATCTTCTGCCAATAGGCAGGTCTAATTTATCTCTGTACCAAATTATACATAATACTATGTTGTTAATTTCGATTCCATCGATTCTGTTCAACTCAATTCCACGCTTCGCGTTGCTCGTCAGTTTGACTTGCTCTTTTATATTTTTTACTCGCAGGATTGCGATTTCTGCGACTAAAGTTTATGCGTTTAATTGCTAGCATTTTTTAAAAATAACCATACCAAAGATCTTTAAAAAATGATAAACACTTATCAATAAACTTATTGTACTGTGGAATTTTTACGGTTGCATCTGTTTTATACGATAAACTGTAATTACGTAATTCCGTAACCAAGGGAATGCATATATTTATACACTTCGATAATACATACACAAAAAAATTGTCAGGTTTTAGTTAGCTATATAGGTATACAATTTACACTTTTATATTAGTTTTAAATTTTCCGTGCAACTTTCTTCATTTTTTCTTACATAAGAATCTTCTCCTAATAATTACAAACAATTAAAAAAAAAATTTCAGCCAAATCCGCTCAGTCGTTCTCAATTGATGAATTGTTATATATTTTTGACTCCATTTTTATAAATATAGATTCATTTAAAAATCTAGAGTTTCATTAAATATTTTTTTTTTAACAATCAAAATCACATATCTAAAAATAATTAATTAAACATTTTATACACAATAAATTCCACAATAATGATTTATATTTAAAAGCCTACGATTGAAATTAATTTAAATTTAAATTGATTAATCGTTATTAATTACTATATGATATATTCATTCGACTATGCTACGTAAAAGATGTATATAAAGGTGTATGTTTATGAACAACTAATTTAAAATTTTACGTAATATTTTTTAGGTTTATTTAT
Source organism: Sipha maydis (assembly GCA_034509805.1). Classification (NCBI taxonomy): domain Eukaryota; kingdom Metazoa; phylum Arthropoda; class Insecta; order Hemiptera; family Aphididae; genus Sipha; species Sipha maydis. The sequence continues at coordinate 98,182 of JASXSY010001390.1, forward strand.
TTGCAGTCATGATCTAAATAAAATAGTAACCTTATACTCAGTCTAAAATAAGATGATTATTAGTTCATATTGAGCCGGGCCAACAAAACTTCCTTTAATCTCGTCCAGCTCAGGGGCGTAATTAAAGGGGGGATGAGGGGGATATATCCCCCCCCAGAGCCTACATAATGTGCATATTTATATATTAATTTGAAGCTTGTGGAAATATATGTCGTGCTGAAATCACGACGAAATATATGAAATATAATTATTATCAAGAAATCTATAAATAGGTATGCGCATGAAAAATACTGATAATAAGAAACAACGACTGGCGACTGCAGCTAATACGCCGAAACAGTTTATGTAGTAATTTTTGTTGTGGTGGAACGTTGACGTTGTTAACCTAACCTAACCTAACCTAAACAGCCAAGAAAATTAGAAATTCTTTTATAAACGTAAACATGTATTATTATGTTATTATTACATTAAAATTATTAAAAACAAAATAAATTTAATATTTTAAAAATTATTATTTAATTTAAAAGTAAATTTTAATTAAAATATATTCAAAATTTACATTTTGAAGAAATTATTATAATATTGTATAGTTACTAAATTGTGTAGAATTTTAAAGCACATTTATTAATGCATTTTGTGTACATATATACTAGTTTAAGAATTTTTGATGAACTAGTTTTTCCAGATATTGTACTTGAAAATCTAAGTATTTTGTGTGGAAAAAATGTTTATCCCCCCCCCCCCCCCCTAAGACAAATTCCTAATTACGCCACTGGTCCAGCTCAATCTAATATTAGTATTAAACAGGACGTGCATACATATTATACACTATGCCCTGGTACAAAATTAAAACAATTCATTGCCCGAGAAAAATATTTTATTGAAGCATTACCGTAAATAATAATATTATAAAAATAGCGCTAGTATTAAAATAATTTAGAATAGTATTAAATATTAATATAAATCGTTTTCGAAATCCGTTGTTGTTCGATAAGTCTAATGCAAATATTCTGCAAAATTGAGAACATGAAATATATACAGTGAAACCTCTATATAGTGGACAGCCACGGGGAATTAAAAATTGTCCACTATAGAGAGTTGTCCACTATTGAGAAAACCTATTACGCATACATTTATATGCGCATACATTTTTGCCGGGGAATTTAGAAGTGTCCACTATTGGGAAGGGTCCACTATTGAGAGGTGTCCATTAATAGAGGTTTCACTGTATATATAATTGGGATGGATTTGAAGTATAAGCCGATATTATCTCGAAAATAAAAAACTTAAATAAAAATACATATTTAAAAAAAACCAACTTAAAATAACTAACGAGCTAAGAGCCAACGATTAAATAAAGACCATCCGTAATTAATACACTACATGTTTATTAAAAAACGTAACGGTTAAAAATTCTAATCACGCTTAATGTTCGTGTGATTGTGGAT
>JASXSY010001391.1:0-212579 GCA_034509805.1 Sipha maydis
GGGCGAACAGGTGATAACTATATTATTATCGCTTACGCCAGAAAAAAAAAAAAAATGGCTACCAGAAATGCCTACATGCCTAGGACACGGCGTTATATATTGTGACATATTGGTTCGGCACTGGGTATATTTATAGGTATTGAGGAGCGAACACTGTTAATTGTAATAGTGTATTAAAAATAAAAAAACCTTCCAAGAGGAGGGCTTACCGGGATTTGTCCGATATCCCGGTGGGTCCAACCGCCCTTGAAAATTCTTAGTTAAATGTTTTTATTATTTTTAGTTCACCTTTTCTTTCCTTGATAGTATTTTAATGTATTAGTAACGCATAGATTTTTTTACTAAGATATCTAAGTATGATTACCATTTATTTATGGTGCAAATGAAAAAGGGTTGGCAACGAAAACCATAACTCCTTTCTTATTTACCGAAACTAAATAATTACTTATATATTTTTTAACTATTTTTTAGAATTATTTTTCTTCACTAAGTATAGTTAAAGAGGTCGTTTAAATGTTAAAAATTGGAAATCTATCTGTTCTTTGTAAATTAAACTAGGATAGTTTAATTCTCTAAGCTGGTAAAATTATCCCTGAATATTTCAATATTATTCCACGCGAATTTTATCAATCACCTAACCCTTACCATAAAAATATCCAAGTGTATATTAGTCCAGCATATTAACAGCATATTAATATAATATTAATGCCTAAACATATATTTATCTCGATAATAATTTTCAAGAATTTATATATATATATATATGATGTTTAGTTTTGAGAGATAAGTAAATATAACCTCTTACACAGGTTAACGAAAGCAGCGATGTACGAGTATGTATAATTCCCAGTGGACAGCACGCCGATAGGTTTTGAAGTCGAACACTAATCATTTGTGTGAACCGTTGAAAAAATCTCTCGTCCATGTATGTGCGATACTTTTGCTCTCTTACCCACGTAAATAAAATTGTTTGATATTTATTTTTCACAAAGAGGCGGTTACTGACACGCTGTGTGTGAAACCCTAAAAATTTACCCACGGGAAATAATTTTAATACAAATATCGTAATACTTCCTACGGTAGTCCACACGACGTATACGGCTGGTCAGTTGATAAATCGCCGGTGAAGGGAGGTGTTCGATGGCCCGTGAAATTTTTATATTTTACGAGGAAAATAAACCGTATTATTTTTAGACCCGAAGAATTAGGTTACTCAAACGAATAGAATATATTCATATTCCACTATCGAAAAAACTGTAATTCCAGATTTTTTTTCACCATCTAATATTATTTTGTATCATGTAATTACATATTTGTAAGTTCTATTACTGTCAATACTTGTTATAGCCAAAGAAAAAATATTTCTTTATATATCTTACCCACTCAATTTATTTAACCAATAATAAAGTAATAAAAAATTCAAATTATTAAATGAACAATAATCTTACACTAATATAGATATTAATAAACAAATACAGAAATAAATAAATAAATAAATAAATGCTGGAGTGTAATTATATTTGTATAGAATAAATAATATATAATCATTTGATATTCTTAATAATTTAAATTACTTTTCTTCCCTTCGGATTTCGAATTATTTGTATAATTTAGCTTTTTTTATTTTTAAGCTGGATTAACAATTTAAAGACGTAATTACATGATTGCTGATACTTAGTTTGCTTGAAAATTAATTTTACTATAATAATATAATTAAAGAAATATTCCGGTGCCTTGGATAAAAAACAAAAGTAGAAATGAATAGGTATAATGGTAAAAAAATGTTCATTTGAAAATAATGAACACTTGAGAAATATACACGAGTATGTATTTGTACATAAGATGAGTTTCTTGTAACATTTATGTATTTATGTGGCTGGCTGTTATTTAAATTACATTTATAAAGGATACATTTTTTTTTTGGATAAAATGTTCCTTAACTTTAAAAAATCGTGAATGGTGTTTGAATAATTTCCAAAATAATTATCTATAAAAAAATATAATTAATCAATAAATGAATACTGCTTTAAATAAAGTTAAACTTGTTTTCTGGTATTATGTAATAATCCTAAAGTAGCTAGTGAATTATTCTGATAAAAATCACAATAAAGTTACAAGTACCTAAATTATATTTTAGACCTGTGACATAACTTATAATTTAATTTAAATGTATGCAAACCAAATAAGTTAAGAATTTATTAATGACATAATTTGAGTATAATATATATTTTAATGTATATATTTGTATAGAAATTGCATACTATATATATATATAAATCATGTTAAATATCTTCATTTTAGTTTTGGTGTTAATCAATTATACATAATTTATTCAAAGTTTTGAATTCACTGCATACTGCATCAGTTAATATATAATATATATTTATAGTTTATACATTAACCTTGAATTTAAACTAAAAGTTTAGTTACCATCATCGTTAATGTCACTTTGATTGAATTAAGAATTATTTAAATAATAATTTTTAAACACTGTACGAATTAGTAAAAGTTGTGCTTGTTAAAAAGCTAAAAAATAATCATTTAAAAAGTATATTAAGTGTTGTGCAAAAAATGTATTATGAATATTTTATTCCTTAGTATAAACAATCTTAATATTTTTCTGAATATGTTTAATTTATGCAATTAGTGGGTTTCTCATAAATGACACATTTAAATAGTTCAAAATGGTCATGACAATTTTAAAAAATAGTGAAATTGTGTATTTTAATTTTTCTGTTTATATTCCAAAAAACATGGATAAATTTAAAAATACGTGCATAATTTCCTATCTAAATCTTAATTCAATTGAGATAAATTGTAATTTAATGAAATTTATAAGTTTTTAATATACGATATTCAAATATGTCAAACAGTTTTGTCTCAAAATGTTGAAATTATTCCTGTACATTGAATTCAAACATGGAAAACATTTATATAGTTTCTATCTGGCTATAAGTTTATTTATTTTGTAAAAAATTTGTTCTGTCTACACACAACATTTGTATTTATCAACTGTACGTTGTTAGTAGTATTAGTATTACATTTTTATCCAAGCACGAATACGACTTTCAAAGTTAATATTATTTTAAAATTTGGTACAGAAATTCGGTGGTATACGAGTATGTTGCCGATTACTTAATATAATTTTTTTATTCTAGTAAAGCTATTAATTTATTGATATTGTGGCTATTGCCTTTGATTGTATAATAATTGTATTATCATATTATAGTTGTTTTATATGACTGTATAAACTACATTAAAATTTGCATTATATAATATTCCTTTAGATCTAATATGATAGTAAAATCAAAAATTAATTTTAAAGTTTACAATGTGAAGTTGTGGTTATAATCTAAATAAATAAAATTAATATGTATCTGTGATTATAGTATATAACGACAAAACAAAGTTCTACTATGCGAAATGAATGCTTGATGTATAAAAGTTTCAAATTATAATGGTTAATTTAGGTTTAATATTAATATTTGGGTAGTAGCAAACAAACATTTCTTTTTATAATTCATCAGAAAATTGTTATATGTTCACAAACATTTATTATTGGTTTTTTTATTCTAAATGTAAAAAATAATTCAGAGAGTCGGATACAAATTTAAAGAAGTCCCACAGAGTTTTTGTGAAACAGTTAATAAAATATTCAATAAATAATTATTTATAACAATTTATTGATATTCAAATAATTTGTATTGTATTTCTTTATAGTAAAAATAAATAAATACCCATCGCTTTATCCAATTATCATTATTATTAATTAAATGAAATCGTAAGTGACTATTTAGAGTTAAAATTTAATATTTTGGTACATGAATTCAGTAAACTAATTATATAATTATAATTATTACTTTCTTAGCTACTCTATTGTTTATTTTAGTGCAGTGCTTTGTTAAAAAAATGTATACTCTTTTTAATGGTTGTTAAACTCTGTTACACATTTTAAAGTAATAACTTCTGACAAAGTTATTTGCAGAAAAATTAAAATAAAAACAAAATTCTGTTTTCTAATTTCAAATAATAACAACTCCCTACCTGCGTGTAGTTTAATTGGGTACGTTGACGATCTTAAACGAAAATCTCGATAGAATATATAAAACATTTTATTGTAGTACGCATAATTTCAATATTTATTCATAATAAAAGGTAAACGATAACAATATTAATAATCTTACAGCCGTTATTTTTAAATAACTATCGGTAATTTGTGATAACGTTGTGTCAGTTATGGGCGTGAGGGAGAATACCCATACCGATTTGGCAATCGGATTGGAGGTTCGCCGTTCGACGACTGAAAATGTATTATTTACGAGTGTTCATTTGACGTGCTGTCGGGAGCAATGGGCACGAGTACGTGTGTATAGCTCCTGTGGAAACGTCGTTTATAATGATATATTATATTTTTTCTATATATAGAAGTAACCGTGACCCGAAAAGTGGTAGTCGGATGTAAATCGCGTTCGGGGAGGTGTGAACGCGTGTGCAGGATCGAGGAGGTTGTGTGGGTGTGCGTGCAACGAGTGTGTGTCTATTTAATATGCGTGCGTGCGTGCGTGCGTGCGTGCGTGCGTGCGTGTGTGTGTATGTGTGTGTGTGTGTGTGTGTGTGTGTGTATGGGAGTGTACGAGTTTAAAAATCGATCGGAATCGTTAAACCGTTTTGTTTTCGTCTGCAAAAATCATTAAAATATATCCTCCCCCCGTAAACGAGCCGACGGTGTATACATATATTAATCATGTCAACGAGAGAGACCGCATTATCGTTCGTCACCGTCTAAAATAATATCGAATATATTATATTATATTGCCTGATTTTGAAAACTCCCTCAACAACGATGCCATTATTGTAATTATTGTAGTGGCTGCGAGAATAGCTGTGCGATGTAGTTGTATGTCATAATATGCAGTTCGTTGTGAAGTTTTGATCGAAATGCGCTGTGAGAATGTGATCGGCGTGCACTGTTAGGGTTGACGGAGGAACATTTTCATTTGGGCCACATGCACGTAAATCATAACCTTGGAAAAACGTCCGCCTATAAATACCCTTTTACGCAAATAGAAAAACTATCATGAGCGACATTTGCACAATAAATATTATGTACATAATATATTTCAATTGATAGATGACGTTTTGCAATAAACAACAAAACTGTATTGATTACGTAATGTTATAATTTTTAGTCAATTTAAGGTTATCCTTTATCTAGAGTCAGTTCCATATGTATAGCAATTTTCGTATTATATTTTTATCGGTAGAGTTTTAAAATTTAAACCCTCGCAGAGTATTCAAAACTCATAAAATAAATAATTAAAAAGCTTTTGACTTTCGGGTGGAAAAAAATTAAATTAAATTAATTTACATAAACCAATGTTGTACGGGAGTTATTTTTTTTTTTTTTTTACTTGGACATTATTATTCTCAGCAATTTCCGTGCCTGGGAACACATTCATTGACCAGCGGGGGTGGTATGAAAGGATTTGAGAAAACGTGATGATTCGTAACAGAATTTATAAATCGTAAATATTTTCTATAATTAAAAAAAAAAAAACTTTTAACGTATTCATGGTTTTATGAGCTACAAATATTCAGATTATAACTGCCGAAAAAATAAATAAAAAAGACTATGTGTATAGTCATTTGTAAATTTTTGATATTCATAGTGGTGGCTCGTAACCTTTTGAGGATGTGCGATAAAAATATAAATGCAGACCACCTCGCAAGCCCTAGTACAAAGTATATCCATCGTATGGCCGTCGACCGTCACACATAAATCCTCTATTCCATAAATGTACAGTTGCACGCCAGGGTCCATTAACACACACACACACACACACAAACATATACTTATCAACATATGATTTTTTGTAACTTTTAGACCAATATAACAGAACCCAGTTGATTTTACGAGATATGGAATACAAATATTTTCCGAAAATAACAATATCTGATAAAATTAATAATATACTGTACTAATTTTTTTTAGTATTACCATTTTATAATATCATTGTTGGCTTCCGACATTATTAGTAATGCATTAATCTTCATTTAAATCATTTAAAATTATCATATTACCTTCTTATAGACTATTAAATAGTTTAAGTACAGTATATTTTAAATTGTTTATTATATAGAATTGTTTTTAATTAAGCTCGGTCGTACATCTTGAGAAATTCAAGTTTGAATGTTAAATTATTTTATAAAAATATTTTTTAGACAATGTTTTATTTTTTTAAAAAATTTAATACATTTAACTTATTATATTGAACGTAAAAATAGTATCATGTTTTTAGATTTTAAATAAATTGTAAAATCTTCTGTGGAAGCAGTTATAAAAATAACTTATTTTTCGTTTAAATGCAATTTATTACTTTATTTTTTTACGCAATTAATTGTTAATAACCCCAACGGAAATATAGGTAAATGCACTTTTTTTTTATAAACTTAACACCTTTTTTTACATTAAAACAAATGACATAACATTAATAGATGTTTTGACGTTGAATATATTTTATACTACTATATACTATAGTGACTATAGTCACTAGTATAGTATAGTCTAGTCGTTTATATAACTATGATCACAAACTGTGGTAAGACCCTTTGGGTTTGGCACTTTATTAGAAATGAACAAATCAAACGATTTAGACCATGAACTTCGTTCTAAAGACTATACCATATTTAACGAATTTAACAATTTTAATGAATAATAAAGATTTATTTCTCCCGCAGGTTTATTAGAATGATTGATTTAGTTATTATTTTTTACTTTGCGTGACACATTACATTTTTTCTGTTCTTGTCCAGTTGTATTTTACTGAGGCTTATTACATCATCGACATTATTATTTATCGCTTTATTTTTCTATATAATTTATTACAATATTATATTTAAATACATATTTTTTTAAATGTATTTCCGCTCAAAAACATTTCTTTTTCTCTTTCTCTTTCATTCCATCACACCCTTTCTTTGCCTTTCCTTCTTAATAAAGTAGGCATAAATGTTTTGAAAATGTATCGTTCATGAATCCAGTACGTTTTTATATGTTTTTATAATAATATATTATTATAATTCCGAAAATAATTACAGGGCTCTTATATTTATAATGACCTGAACCAAAATAATTCGCATATTATGTTCATTTTGGTTAGATACTATTAGTGTTATATTATATTATACTTATATAGAGTGTATAATCGATAGTTGAAAACATTGTAAAACTATTATTTTGGATACTTTACTAGCTTTATTGTACACATATTAAGCTAATATATTGAATTTGTTGACATTTAATTTTTTGCATTCGCATATCAACTTTTTTTTTAAAAATGGCTAACACCCCCATTTTTGGGGTGATGATTTCAACCCATATTTTTTTTATAAATTTAAACCAATTTTCAAAAAAAAATAGCTGAGTTATGAATATTTAAATAAATTATGTATTTTTTGGACATTTTTTAATCATCCATAAGTTTGTTGACTTAAATTATTATTTTTTATTTATTATTATTATTCTTTTATCCTCATATGATATATTTTAGTTGTATTTTAGTACTTTGGAGGGGGGATAATTATTTTTCCACATCATAGTTTTTCTCTATTCTTATTTATCACTCTAGGTTTTTTTTAAAAAAAAAAATTCATATTTTTATTTATTTTTTTTTTTTGTTGATTAAAAATTAAATTTACCCATTTTGTGAATTGTTTAAATTGTTCTTCATTACAATTTAGGCAGGTTTATGCCTTCAATAGAAATTTTCTGTTTGTTACACTTTAAATTTGTTCTTTAATAAGTTGAATACATGCCGTATTTATTTTATCTTAAAAAAAAGGGTATACGTGGGTATACATAGACAATAATTTTTAGATATTCCATAAAATGTAGTCTTATGATGTGGGATCTGGTGATTTAGGTGACTATTGTACATCTCAAATTTCTTATCCAATAGTTTTTAAATCGTTTACTTAAATAATTCCTCACGAAAATACTATTAAGTGCTGGGACTCAATTTTGTGACAAAATCAAATTGTTTTTTTGTTACAAGAGAAATATCGTCTAACATGAACGATAGCTCTTTCATTAGAAATGTAAACTATCATCTTCCATTTAATATACCATTGTAGAAATAAGGTCTAAACAATTTATCTCCAATCAAACTGTACCAAACCTTTGTTCTCTAGATAGACTGGTTATTTGTATCAATAGTCCAATGGAGATTTTTATTGTCCAAATATTGATTATTTTGTTTACTTATAATTTCATTGTTGGTAAGCTTAGATTGATCTATTCGCAGACTATAATTTAAAATAATATGATTAATAATTATATTATTTTAAATTAGAAAAATAAATAATAAATAATTTAATAATTTAAAATTATCATTGAATAATTATTCAAGAAATAAACGTGATCCTATGTTCAGCATCATCTTAGCTTTAGTATTGAACTAAATCGAATTTTTAGGGACATATTTTACGGGTTTTTTAAATTTTATGAATGGTATTATGATAACGGTATTATTAACCTATTTTAAAGCCAACATGATTCGTACTAACTCTGATATTTGCTTTTACATATGCTACCAAAAAAATATTATTTAATAATAATTATAAGTCTTTGTATAGAAAAAATAATTTTTTTTTCGTAAAAAAATTATTTTTCTATACAAAGACTTATATATTATATGATATATATATATATATATATATTATATCATATATTATATGATATACATATTATAAAATAATACAAAAAAAATATATAAGATGTATAAAATACTCAATTGTATATACTACTGATTATTGATATTTTATCTTGGCTATAAAAGATAGTGATTCGCTATAATACCTATAACAATCGATCTGAGTACATTCTACATATACAGCAACCTTTATAATATTATGGTAGTTGCCAATTGTCATCACATCACAATCAAACTCGGTGACCACTATTTACGACAAAATATTATATTATGTAAGTTATTATTACAGGTTTTAAAAATTTTCGATTTATATAACATTAATATTGTGTATTATATTAAACTTTTTTTTTTTTTTTTTGTCGAAAAGTGTATCGGCCGAAAAGGAAAGGTACTTTTTTGGTCGAAAACGGCCATGCCCGCTATAGAATTTATGTAATCAGAATGGTCAATGATAAGATTTTACACACGTAACATACGAGAGTACAAAAATCATTCTACCACTGTTATGAAGTTCCAACAGTGTGTATATTTCATAAATAGTATGGTTTAATTAACAGTAAACATAAAAACAATGAAGTACATTTATTGTTTTCAATAGAATTATCACAGAATAAATGTTATCACTTTTAAAGTTTAAGAAACTATGATTCCATAAATAAGGTGACTGAATTTTATTTAAATCTATGTGAGGATATCTTGCTTTTGAATATTCTGTGCAAATGCTAATACTCGAAGCGTAATATCCTAACTTAATGTATTGGCTTGTCTACTTTATTGGTTGATATTAACTTTTGCATTAGAAAAAGATCCTGTATTTCTAAAATTTATTTCTAATTCATAAAAATAACTATGTGAGAGATGTTGTCTATCTGAATTTATAAAAGTCAAAAAAGTTGTTTCATTACTTTGACTTCTTATATCATAATATCCAAAAGTCATATAATTAATAAATTAATAAACATACATGAGTAACGTTCAGTATAATTGTATTCAGTGACGTGCATTTTTTCATATTTCTAGTAAATAAAAAGTATATCAACTTTCTCTGAATTATTCATAATTTATTTTTAAATGAAAAATCTTATATATGAACTTATAAGGTATATTAAAAAAAAATAAACATAGGAAAAATCACAGTTATGTCACTGTAAAGCAAATACAAGACTAGTTATAGCACTGGTCTATTTGAAATGAAGGCAGACAATTTAACGTATTTGAATAACTTTACTTAAAACTACTTTAAATTACTTTATTAACCATAGTAGAAAAGTAATTAAAAAAACTATTCTTATCATATCAAAATATCCAATAATTAAAATAAAATTTATATGTTTGAAGATTATTGTTTATGAATTTAATAAAATTTGTGAAAATCCAAAAGTATTAAAAAAAAGTGTATAAATTAATATTAAAAATTTAAATATCCATAACTTAATTAATTTTTAACTTAGAAAAATAAGCTTAGCTATTAAAATTCATATAAATATGGATTAAAAAAAAGAAAAAAAAATGCTATGTGAATGCGTGAAATTAAATGTCGTACAATTAATTCAGTTAGCTCAATAAACATATAATCAAGTTTGTTAGGCATCTAGAAAAACAAAATTCGAATACATGTTATAAGTGCCGAGTAGTATAATATTTTAAACTATCGATTAAACACTGTATGTGTTAGAATATGTAAATACTAGATTCCGAAATATTTGTGAGAATTCAATCAATTTTTTGCCATTTAAATACATATTTTTTTAATTACTAACAGTATTGTAATTCTTAATTTAAATATTCATGGTTATTAATATACCTATTGATAGATGAATTTGTGTAATGCTATTAATGCGAAGATTTAAGTATTATATAATACAGATTTGAATTTTTAAAATAGGAATAATAAATTATCGAAAATATCATAACAATTTGAAAATTTCTATTTTAGAACAATAAAATGTGTATTTATAATAATATTAGTTTATAAATGTTTTTTCGAGGTAAATTATTATTTGGAAAATTATTAGTTGGAAAAAAATGTAACACATAAAAGTACTGAGCGTAATAAAATTATATTGCACTTAAAAAGTTAGAAGGGTGAAGGTCATAAGCCTCTACGTGACAACGCTGTTTTTTGTTCACATCATTTTTGTCAACGGAAAACGTGATATTATATGTTATATGCGAGTGTTCGTTCTCAAATATTATCCAGGCTGACGCCACTTTATTACTTATACGTATATATACATTAGAATATGTATATAGCTTATCTCATTATCATAAATTATGCATAATTCTAAAATCCCGGACTTTATATAGGTATACCTGAAAATGGATTCTGATATATTCGAAACACTCGTGTTCGATAAAACATTATAAATCTCTGTCGCCAGAAGCATTGTTGAAACCAATATTTTACCAGGTCTATCCTTTACATTCCAACCCTTCTTGTTCCTTGTCCTTGCAAACCCTTGTCAAATCCGCGTGTTAGCTAACAGTCAAAGAGATGGGTATGATGATGATGATTCCATTTACTTAGGATAACCGAGCAGTGATCCGTTAAACCTCTCTCGGTGGTCGACCAACCGCGCAAAATCATTATTTGCGGGTGCATGTCTGTATACCTCAAAAGAGTTGTTATCAAGTAAATATAGAGCGTAAAAGCAATATTCACGGTTTCTTATCATTTTCATTTAATTATATGTCTAAATTGAATTTAATTACTATTACATACATTAACAAATTATATTTGTGCATTTTACGTAATGCATTTTTTATTTAATTGTTTTTTCTTCGGTAGAGTTATAATCGAATACTTGTCAATTAAAGTGATAAAACTAATAAAACTATCTAACAGGATTTAATATAGACGAATCATTATTACAAAGCTATCATATTATTTATTATATAAAATAGTTTCTTTGTATTTCTAAAAATTAATACCGAATTCAACGTTCAACATATGTATGTGTTATTTTGAAAAAGTTTGAATTTTTTGCAATTTTTTTTTTAAAAATTAATACAAACATTTTTTAGCTTTAATTATAATCTGTAACTTTATAATATATTTATAAAAAAGTAATTAAATTTGATGTGTAGTATTGAACTATAATATGTTTTATAATGGATTCGTTGAAGAGACGTATTCAGAAATTTGGCGTTAATGTTTTCCTCCCACAAAAATTATTTAACTTTCTCCATTTACTAAGCGCGTAGAAGCTTACCTTCCAGTAACCACATGTATGCTGTATAACAGCCTTAATGTTATCGTTATCTTTTCAAGCACTTTTTAACTTATTTGTTACATTTTTGTTTTTAATGTATTCACTTTTTATATTCTCTGGTGAAACCAGTTCCCATTGACTATTTAATCAAAAATTTCTATAAAATAATTTTTAGTTGTTAGGAAAATGAAGTAAACTTTAAACATTATGTTATCTTTATAAATAAGTCACAAATTAGTGTAACCTATACCAAAATAGGTTTATTTATTATTATTACAACACAATATTTACAATTTACGTATTTTGTTATTGATGATGTCATCATACTGTAAATTTTTTGTGATGTCTGTATTCAACATTTAATATAACCAAACTGTTTAGTCGTTCATTGGTCATTCTCGACCGCAAGTAACTTTTAATTTGTTTTAATGCACTAAATGATCGCTCTGAAGAGCAGTTTGATATGGGACAACATAGATACATTCTCAGAGCAATATTCACATATGGTTATATGTCTTCAAATCCTTAACTTGTGTTAGACACATCTCTATAATTGATTTAGGTAATTGTTCTTCAGGTAAAGCAAATAAATGGCTACGAAAATGTATACATTCATTTGGAGATGATAAATCTAGATTCATCGAATAATTATTTCTTAGCTGTTCAGTTTTAGATTCTGAACGGAGTGATGGAATCTATTGGTTTTACAATGATGTGTGTTTTTTTTTTTATTTTTTTATTTTTTATTTTTTTATTTTTGTGTCTGACGACACCTTTTTTGGCAGTAAAAATGCTTCGATTTGCTTATGTAGCAACTTTTCTGAAAGGAAAGTGAATCTAGTTGGTACTTTAGGGAGTCAAAAGTAAAAAAATTTCAATATTTTTTAAATGCGACGCAAAAAACCCTAAAAAAATGAGGGAAAAACGGGAGTTTTTACGCAAAACCAGTTTTCGACAAAATCATTTTTTTTAATTTGCTATAACTCAAAAACTAATCGATGTATATACTTGACATTTTCACTAAATGTTAAGATTAGCGTTGTCTATATACCGTTAAATTTTCAAAGTATTTTGACTTTTATTGAGCTATTTATAGACAATTGAAATTTTCAATTTTTTTAAGTATTTTTTTTTAAAATTACGATTAAATTTTTTTGGCCGGCCAGAAAATCTTGAAAATTTAATACAAGGTTTCTTATAAATTGTTCCTTAACTGATAAAAAAAAATCTAAAATCGTAAGTCACAATTTTTATAAGTGCTCAAAGTTCCAATTTATACGAAATATGTAAAAATTGCGAAAATTTGCAAATTATTTTGTAGATAAAAATTCTTAAAATTTTTTCTGTTCATACCTTAACACTAGGTTATCTATAAGCTACTCTTCAAAAATCTTTAAAACATTTTTACCGGACTCAGAGGAAAAAATTTTATGACTGTTTGAAATTTAAATATTTACGAAATTGCATAAAATAGCGATTTATTCTCAAACGATTTTAAATATTTGTTATAATTAAAAAGTATAAGTCGCAGATTTTTAAAATTTTTACCAGCTGTTAAGATTGATATTTCCTTTATGTCATATTTTTTTCAAAATATAATATTGATTTTTAAGCCACTTATAGGCATTTAAAATATTCGATTTTTTTAAATTTTATTTTTATAATCGGTGATTAAAAAAATTTGGCTCGTACAAAATACTTGAAAATTTAATAGAAAATTCCACAGAAGTAGTTCTTAATGTCATTAAAAAATTATTAAAATCCATTTGCACAATTTTTTTTTATAAACGTTTGAACAGCGAATATTGACATACAATTACATGTAAAATATAATATAATGTATAATATTCTAGACTGACAAACTATGTCGCTGTATGCAACTGCCAACCCATCCTAATTGAAAAATATATTTATCGTTTCAAAATAAAACATACTTATTACAATATTTATAAATAATAATGTATTATATCCTAGACAAACATATCATCTCTGTTCAGAATCGTTTTTCGTATACAATGATATCTATCATTGCATTCAAATTTAACAAATCCATTGTAATAATGACCTATCCTATAAATGAGGTGCACTCCACCCCCAACTGTACAGCAGAGCGAAGCCCATCCGGTTCTTTTTTTATTATTTTTTTTATTTTTTTATTTTTATTAATTTTTTTTTTTCTGACTTCACTAATGCTTAATTTTGTTATATTAAAAAAGAATGATAATTTTTCATTTACCCGATCATTTTCAATTTTTATTTTTCTTTACTCAGTTAATAAGGAGTCCTTGATTAAAATATAAGTGTTAATTTTATTAATGATTCTTTTGAATTTAAATCATCTTCTCCAATTTTCCGTTTTTTATTTTTTCTCTTAGTTTGTATTCATTAATTCCAAATTTTTTTTTTCCAATTTATTTATAGTGATCAGTCTCTTAGATCATTGATATATTGGAAAAGAGAGTATACATTGATATCACAGTTTCTAAATAAATTGTAACTTTTTGAAATATTTTGTTTACTTTGTTAAAATATATTTGCCCAAATTGTAATTAAAATTCCAATTTCTAAATTATTTAATGTTTTTAAAATTCTTTTTGCCTCACTTTTGATTTGTGTTTTTTTGGATGGATCTTCAATAATTTGTTTTAATACTTTAATGATTTCTTCCCAATTATGTGATATACTTAAACATACATTATGACGAACCGACCACCGATTATCAGAGAGTCTTTTCATTGATATATTACCAGATTCCTTTAAAAATGTAGATAAGATATTCCATCTATGAGTAGAAACTGAGAATAAACCATTTATATTTTGAATTAAATTGAAAAAAGTATTTATCCAAGTACAACAACTTGCCGCACATTTGCCAACTATGTTCAACGAGTGGACAGAACAAGGAATATAAACTGCATATGTGCATGCTTTTTTAATTTGAGCTTGCTTGGACTCCAGAATATATTCCAGACATGTTATATGGTTATATGTTACATAGCATTATCATATCGATACTACCCACGTTACAATCCCAAGGTACAATCATTTAATAATAAATATATAATATAATGATATCTTGATTCGTGGGTATAATAATGCTATTTTTTTTCTTCTTCTTCTTTTGCCTCGCCTTCCTCCCAACTATTTGGGGTCGGCCACCCTTGTCCTACACTTCCACTTTACTCGGTCAATCACATCTCTTCTGCACACACCGACAGCCCTCATGTCATTCTCCAAAGTCTCCAACCATCGTTTTTTTGGTCTTCCTCTTCCTCTTTTCCCTTCAACGTCCATCTTCATAACCACTCTTACTGCATTCGTTTCCTCTCGCCTCATCACATGCCCAAACCATCTCAGCCTATTTTCTCTCATCTTGTCCACAATTGGCGCTACACTATAATATATATGTCAATACAAAATAAAACAACACACTACTAAAATCATATTAAGGTATCTGCGGTATTATTATTATAAGATAAAATAAAAACGGTAATTTGGAATATTTATAGAAAATTTGTTGCGTTTGGCTAAACAATACTAAAAAAAAAAAATGTTGGACTGGACCGGGCCGGGCTTAAGAAAAAATGGGTCAGGCCGGGCCTGGGCTTTTTTTTCACAATATAGTTTGGACCAGGCCGGACCAGGCTTAAGGATAAAATTGATGGATCAGATCGAGCTGAAAATATATGGCCCTTGCAGGTCTATAATTAAGATATCCTAAGAACATCGAAAATAAAGGTCTTAACCCCCCCCAGAAAAAAAATGTATCTACGCCACTGGGGGTGGTATTCCCGGACCCTTCTCTAAAATGTGATAAATATTTAAAGTTATGTTGATTGAATTAAACGTAATTTATTCTAAAATAATTGATAAAATATAAAAGTATCGTAATAGAAAAAGTAAAGCTAAATTTTCTTGCAAAAACTCATATTGATAATACAGTTGTATAACAGTTAAAATTAACTACAACAGTTTAAATGATAAATAAATGAAGCTATCTGAGAAAGATATACGACATTCAAGGAAAACAAATTTATCAGGACTAATATACCACAATAATAAATAAAACATTAAAGTTTTGTTTATTTAATTATTTATTCGTTATAATTTACTTAATATATCTACATTTTTTATTAAAATATAGTCCAAAAGTACTGAAGGCACCTTCTAAAATACAGATACGCGCACGCCTATGGGCTGAGGATGTTTAGTCCAACACATCATTCGGTTCGTTACTTTTCTAGACTCCTGTTTTTTGCGCATGAGCTTATTGACCCGACCCCCTTAAAGCTTTAATTTATTCAATTACGTAATACGGCATTAGGTACACCTATTATTTTTTTTTTTTAACTTTTTCAGATACAATGGTACTTTTTTTACCCTTATTTATGTTTTGAAGGAGAGGTTTTTCACCGACAATTGTTGTCCTCCCCACTCATGAATATTTTCAATCTTAGAATATTATCTTAAATAAAAAAAAAATTAACCAATTTATATTATTATTCATTAACATAAAATGGGCTATATAAAAGTCTGATGCCGTCCGGGGCGATCTCTAGTTCCACCTCTAGTTCCACTCTCTAAATACGTCACTGATTCGATGTGTTGTTTGGATTTTTAAATTATTAGTTTAATTAACTTAATTGGTATTGGATAATATTCTTCAATGAAACTAGTTAGAAATTAAGAGTATTGGAAAATGTTTTATTAACATTGTATTTTCTATGAATATTAACCAGTCTTTTCGATAAATTTTCTAAGTGGTTATTTAGTCATAAATTGATGATATTAGGTGGATACTTAAAGAAAGGGTTGAATACATCGCTAATGGGTTATTTCAAAATATCCAAGCTTATATCACATCTGAGACCACAACTAGCTTATAAGTTAAAATATGTAGGTACTAGCTCCCAATATTATATGATGTTTGTAAAAAATAAATTTCTTTAAAATATTAACAAAACGTGAAATGTTTAATTTCTGTAAAAAATATTAATTCAAATAAAAGGAACATAAGAATGTACTATGAGATATTCACATTACTGCTTACATATAACTTTTATATAAAAGTTTACTGTAATGTATAATAATTGTAAAATACCATCAAAGTGGTTACATAAGCGGAAAAAATAGTTAAATGTGAGTTTCTTAAGTTTAATATTAAATGTAGAAACTACTGTTCACCTTCTATGCGTACGCCGTTTCAAAATATTCTAAATTTCTCATACATACAATATACATAGGTTGTTAAGAAACTACGCATTACCTTAATTACATTAATAGTGTGTATTGTAGGAAAGAGGTACTTATATTAGTATACGTTTGTCGTTTAGTGTCGACAATTGCAATTAGAGTTATAAATTCAAGGCATAAAGACGAAAGGATTTAGGAAAGGTTTCAGAACCAAGCCACTCCCAAGTAAGCGTTCTTAAACTATTAAATAATATCGTAAACATAAATTGAATAGCTAAAATTAACTGAATACCGAGGGTGTAATTTATATTCGAGAAAACCACTGGTTATAGAACTTGGAATGCAACCTTCTTTAAGGAAAACTATTTAGAAGTTGTAACTTATCCAAATGTTCAGGACCAAGTGCAGAGGCCGAGTTATGACATTCTTTTTCCACGTGTAACTTTGCTAATTATTTAGTATAAGTGCTTCCACGATTGCAAACTTTAACTAGAAAATATCATAGCAATAATTTGTGAACGAGTTTCCGCATTTAAATTTGTTTGGAATTATTATACTTGACTGTGATCTATAATACATATTTACCTAATATATTAAGTACACTTGTAGTTGAGTTATTAAAAATTCGTTTGTTCTTTATACCTGAAAAATTACACGTGTATCGTTAATTCTAATCAGTTATTTTCAAACGCCCTTCTAATCATATTTTATATATATATATATTCATCACAAATATAATACTGTAATTGGATTTAGGTAAATATTTTATTTGTAAGGATTTATTTTGATTTAACATTAAACTAACCATCAACCAATAGTTGTTAAACCGCATTTGTATTTAAAACGGAAAACTACATATTGATTTCAATTCATTTGAAATTGTCAAATAGATATCTAAACAATGGCTTTAATATACAAAGTCTAAAGATTAATTATATTTTAATGGTTAAAGCTTATCCAATATTTATTAGACCTTACATTTTGAAATTGAAGACCAATTCTATTTTATTATACATTACAATTTTTGAGTCATTACAGAATTACAAACTTAGGAAATTTATGTTCAACTAAAATATAAACTAATGCTTTTATGTCTTATTCAAGAAGTTGTAGGCAGAACAAAAATTTTTAAAATAAACATTTCATACTATAGACTTTTATATTTTTAGTGTAATTTACAGTGAATTAGTTCATCAAAGTAAAATGATATATAAACAATTAGTAATTATAATTAAATTTTGAAATAAATTATGAATAATATGATTTAATATATTATGTAACTAACTCGGTTATCAATATTTTTTTTGTATCTAATAGAGACATTTATATTTTATTTAATAATAGGATGCAAAATTAAGTATTATCAATATTTAAAATATAAAATTAATATTCATAATAAATAATTGTTTTAACGACGTATATAATACGTATTCAACAAATTCCTTGATGCCAAGTATTAGAGATTATATAAAAATAATATTATTAAAACTCTCTTTGTCCAAAAATGGGAATTGTAACAGCCTTATGCAAATATTATATATTTTAAATTAGTTAAATTAATATATCTTGACCTTTACATATATGGGAGCAATCAATTAAACTAATTTTTCTGTGGACCTTCTACTTAAGTATAGTTCAAAGTATTTTGTTGTTGATTCAAGACTCTACTCCATTTACGAGTGAACATATTTTATTATTTACCAACAATTTTTTATGAAGTTCAAACTCAATATTTTTAATTCATTTAAACATGTCAAATATTTGAGATTACTCTATATACTATAAAAATTGTATTAAAAATAGCCATCAAAATTTTAATTTCATAAAATATAAAGTTAAAAGTGACTAGATATAATAGGAGAGATTATAGAGAACATGGTTAAGCAAATAATTATTTTTTTGATACGATTGAAAATAACGATGAATTTGTACATCGTCAAAATCGTGTACACAGTTACAAAAAAACGTGCGTGACAATTATTATGCAATAGTTACTAAAGAGTGTATAAAATCTTAGTTAAAATTTTAAATGTATTAAAAATTATTTTAAATTGTTCTTAGTAATTCGTAAAACCGTAAAAAAAGGAAAAAAAACTGACCACCTAAAACATTAATTTAAAATTAATTTAATTTAATTTTATATTTGCTGATTATCGGAACATTCCATTTGGCCGAAATCGTGTGTAAAGTCATTCACACACAAACACACACACACACGAATACTTTATTCTTAATCTAAAATAAAAATAAATAAAGAAATGTTCTGCATGTATAGAATAATATGTTTGAAAATTATCATATACAATATGAAAATTAAAATTAAAATTTTAAATCACAAAAACTATAAATTATGTTAATTAACAAAATGCAAATTATGTATTATGTATGTTATATGCTTGTGAATATAATTAATACAATAATAATAGTTTTAATTAAAACTCATATGATAAAACAGTTTTTACTATTGGTATACCCAGGGGTGGATTGAGGATAATAATCGGCCTCGGGGACACAGAAAATTCGGTCCAAAATTTTAAAAATTACTATTTAACTCTTTTTATACTTTATTCAGAATCAGTAAAGAAATACAAATAATATACAAATCTCAAAGTAACATACAATTTTTACGATTATTCAGTTTTGATTTTATTGGCCTATAATAATTCAAGCAGCCAAAAATGTTACCGGTTCAAGCGGGGATCGCTCACCCGTTACCTTAGCCAGTCCCTGAGTATACCTATAATATTTTATTTGAACAACAACTCATCTCGCAATTAATATATTTGTACATAAGTACACTAATTTTGATAACGAAATAAATTAGAAAATAGTTTCTTGAAGTTTGTTATAAAATCTGGAAATGCCAATTGTTTGATTATTTATTCATTTATTTAACTATTTAAATAAACATCTATTAAGGCTTAAGTAGAGTAAGGTGATGTAACTTAACTAGAATTAATACAACAATGATAATAATTCAAAAAACAAATCAGTAATTGTCAAATTAAGTTAATTAAATAAAATTAAATATGATAAAGAGACTATATATTTAACAATCAACTAAATAAGATATAAAAAATATTAATTAAATGATAGAAAAACATGGGTTAGATAGATGTAAATCTTTAATATTAAATAGATTAAAATTAGTCATGTCATTAGTCAAGTTATGTTTACTGGCGATTCGATCTAGAGCAGTGTTTCTTAACTTTTTTACCGTAGCGACCCCCTTTTTAAATTTAAATTTTTTAGCGATACCTTTATATGTAGGTATATATATATATTTTTTTTAAAACTATGAAAAACAATGTAAAAATGCAACTTATAAACCTACTTTACAATGGTGCACGGCGATATTAACGATGACTTGCAAAATAAATGCGGTTGTTACTTGAAAATAGATTCAACGTTTATTATAGATTCTTCAATAAACGTCAAACAGTTATATAGCTTTAAAAATAATAATAGTGTGTTTTCCATTTTAATTTAAATAATCTATGCTCGTAAAATATAATATTATAATATTTGATTGATTTTATTTTTTTAATGATTGAGCTTTTAATTTTCGCACTGATTCAAATCATTCGATTGCGATCCTGAATAATAAGTTTACAACTCTTAAGTTGAGAAACACTAATCTAGAGGATCATTGTAACCATAAGTAGTACGATGAAATATAATTTTAAACGTGGGACAAAAACGTATGTTTTAATAGTTATACCTTTATGGGTACAATTATTTTATAGATAATTGACAATTTTTTACCTTTTGTTGGAAAAAAAATGAGTCAACTATTATTATTTTTTCTAACATACTAGTCTTGCGCTTTAATTAATTAATGTGTTCCAAATTTATAAAACAAAAAAAATTAGACTATATTTTTAGAACGATTGTAATATTTTCATAATTTATATTTGTATGGGCTGTGCATTTTGCATTCGAACTATTTATATAAAAACATTAATAGATGTTGTTTATATTAAAATTGGTTTCCTTTCAACCCTCGGGAAATATTTTTCAAGAATAAAACATGATGTTCTTGTTGCACGTTGGTAAATTGATATTTTATAAGGATTTCAGTGCATATCATGCTCGTTAACCTTTTTAACGACCATAAAAACTACACGGCTATTATTCAAGTCGTGAAATGTCAGTGTTATTTAGTTTTTTATTTTACATATATGAAATTTTTTATAGAATATTTAACATTCGTAGAAAATTATTGGGTGTTCTTGAAACAAACATATATATGGGGTCGATCGAAAAATAGTATATGTTTTTAACTCGTCAAATAGCCAGACATCATTTTTCAGAAATTGTTTTTTTCGAGGTTACTTATAGTTAAATATGATAATACTTCAAGGATAAGATTATTTACTCGTATATTAAATTTTTCGTACCTGCACATTTTAATGTGATGACACTTTCAAAACAATATTTAACAATACTATTTTTACAAAACTTATTTAAATTCAAAACTGTAATTTTATATATTAGTTTATATAATTTGTATAATTTAAACTCATTAATTATTTACGCATATTAATATATTAACACACACAAATACACACTCACACACACACTCACACACGCACACACACATACACAAACACATCAGTACTTAGTAGTATTTAGTTATACAGTACATTCCAACAAATTATATTTTGTATCACTAGTGGATTAAAATTTTAAAATATCTATTAAGTTGTATTATTTTTACCACATCCTTAATTAAAACTAAATAAAAAATTATTTTCATATTATTTATATGCATTGTAATGGTTAAATACAATTAATTATATTCTGCTGAAAAAATTTCCCATGTGTATTATTTCTACAGTATATTGTAATTTATTTAAATGTATGTTTGTTAGAATCATTTTATGTAAAAAGTTTAATGTAACAACGTATAATTATAAGCATAACGTTTTAAAATATTTACCAGAAGTAGGAAAATATAATTATATTCATAATATTTTTTTAAAAACATAAATAAATAAATACCGTTTTGAAAAATTCAGTAATAATGCTGAGTGATATGATGTTTATTCTACGTAGTTATTACTAATTCAGTATCTTTAGTATTAAAACGAAATAATTTGACTAAATTGCAACATTATACAGTATATAATGATTGCTACGTGTTTCGCAATTAAAATGTAGTTGAGTTGACAAATATCAAAGAGGCTACATGTATGATGTTCACTGTATAAGACTGCAATATTTAGCTGTATTTAGTCCCTCGGAAGTGAAGTTGTCAGTTATGATGAAGAGGTATTACGAATAGAGTTTTGAATGTCAATAGTTTGACAAAAAGCTCATAGTGCTTTTACCGACCATTCTGGTTAACCGTTTATTTTACAAGAAGTAAACCTCAAGTGCGCTACGTGTCTATGTGTACACTTTTTGTACAAGCAATTGATCAAGAGAACACTTGTGTATAGTGTAGTGTTCAACGTTTTAGGATATGGGCAGAAGAACGTATTATTCGTATAGGAATGGATTTTTTTTTTTTCCGAATCCATATACCTATTTATTTTTGTTCCTTATTGTGTATTTTATTTTTTGTTCATTCGAAATTCTCTAGTGCACCAATTTTGTATACAATTGTGTTTCTAGACCGTCATAAATGTGTGCATAAGTACAACATATGGTAAATTGACTAAATAAATAAAATGAGAAATTTTCATCTGAAATGGGAGAACAAGGTTTGGTTATATTGGATTGGCGTGACTGTCTACTTACAATATTGGAATAATTAAATATAGAATAGTGACAATTTTTTTTTTTTTTGTGTATAAAGCTTCCTAGTACGAAATATTTTCATTGGCCATAACTTTTTTAATTTCACTTTGATTTGGCCGTTCTTGACATATGCAAATGGTTCCACATGAGGAAGTTGACAAAAGAGGTTATACGGATCAGTTGCATGAGCTGTGGGACATTAATTTCTTTGGTGTTTGACTCCAACGCAATCATTAAATCTAGTGTTGCTTCGTCAATTTTTTTTCATATGCCGAAGTGTAAACAGTGGTTGCATTGAATTGGAGAGCCGACATCCAGAAGCATATTGAACAATGAAATTTGTTGGTAATGTTTCGGAACTGCAAATTGCAATTCAACCATATGAGTAGATACCATATTTCCGAATTTTTTGATTGAAACTTTCAATCGAAGTAAATGATTTAATACCATCCCAGATGTCCTTTTCCGAAATGATACAATCAAGCTTAACTACGCCAATAGAATAATTCAAATTCTATTGAATATTAGGAGTTAGATCGTGTTCAGATAATGAATTGAAATCCAAGCAAAGGTTACAGTTCACAATTGAATCGTATGTAATTTGGTTTTTTTTTTTTTTTTACGCTGGTAGATTTAATATTTGTAATACTGTGAAATGCGCAAGAAAATAAAAATACTTAGCTGCTTTTACTGGATACTAAGTACTCAAATTTGAATTTGGATTGATACATTCCTTTTGAATTATGATATACCAGTTGTTGTCTGAGAAAAAAATTCAATTAAGTTGTTGAAGTGTTAAGAGAGATTATAATAACGAAAACGAAATAATTTACGATAGAAAAAGGACTAAGAACATGACCACACACTAAGACTGTTGAATTGCAACTGTATATTTAATTTTAAAAATGAAATAATAAATATTGCAGGGGTGGCCACAATGAGGTTCGTGAGCCGCATGTGGCTCTTTGAGCAATTTTGTGCGGCTCTTTAAACCAAGCTGAAAGTTAAACTAATAAATATAATTCCATTATAATTCACATGGCATAGGCTTTAAAGTTATATATTGTAGAGTAATAATATATAACAGCTTTAAAATATATAACATGATTATTGATATGACAATAATTTGTTTAACAACAAAGTCTTTCTTTATTTTATAAACATCTCTTAACTATGTGACTGGCTTCGAATTAACTTTAAATATTTGTGGCTTTCGAAATTAAGATTAGTGGTCACTCCTGAAATATTGTATTGATATAAAATTCTTAAAAATATTTGACGTTTTTCAATTTAATTAATTTATTTTAAAATCATAATTTAAATACAAAAAATTGTATTTTTATAATAGGTTTTAATTATAATTAATATAAAAATCAAAAAACGACAAAGATACTTGTTGTTCAAAAAAAAAAAAAAAAATTTGTAATTATATTAACAGCATAAACATATTTTGATTACATCTCTAGAGGACAATGCATCTACATTTAATATCATCGTATCCCATCGGACATATCTATCTTGATAATTTGATCCTATTATGTTACTATGTATAACTTTTCATCTTAATTATTACTTGTATAGTAACTGTCATTTATCATATACTTCTATAAGTTTTGAATACAAATAGTGATCCATAAACATTTTAATTTTGCAATAGTTGATAGATTTATATGATATAATCTTACGGTTTTGAGGACGATTCATTCTACCAGGCATGTACATTTCAAATCATAAATTAAATTGTTAAATAAATTTGTAATTAGTAATATATAATTGGTAGTACAATACTTTTAGAAACAGGAAAATTATTTTAATATAAAAGTAGAATACTTTTAGATTCTGAACGGAGTGATGGAATCTATTGGTTTTACAATGATGTGTGTTTTTTTTTTTTATTTATTTTATTTTTATTTTTTTTTTTATTTTGCTATAACTCAAAAACTAATCTATGTAAATACTTGAAATTTTCACCAAATGTTAAGATTAGCATTCTCTATGCACCGTTAAAAAGTATTTTGACTTTTATTGAGCTATTTATAGACAATTGAAATTTTCAATTTTTTTAATTTTTTTTTTTTTTAAATAACGATAAAATTTTTTTGGACGGCCAGAAAATCTTGAAAATTTAATACAAGGTTTCTTATAAGTTGTTCCTTAACTGATAAAAAAAATCTAAAATCGTAAGTCACAATTTTTTTTTATAAGTGCTCAAAGTTCCAATTTATACGAAATATGTAAAAATTGCGAAAATTTGCAAGTTATTTTGTAGATAAAAATTCATAAAATTTTTTCTGTTCATACTTAAGGTTCAAAATTTTCACACTAGTTTATCTATAAGCTACTCTACCAAAATCTTTAAAAAATTTCTACCGGACTAAGAGGAAAAAATTTTATGACTGTTTGAAATTTAAATATTTTCGAAAATGCATAAAATAGCGATTTATTCTCAAACGATTTTAAATATTTTTTATAATTCAAAAAGTATAAGTCGCAGATTTTTGAAATTTTCACCAAATCTTTATATTGACGTTTTCTATACATGGTTAAGATTTAAAAGTATTTTGACATATTTTGACTTATTAATAGACAATATAAATTTTCGATTTTTCTAAATTTTTCGTTTCAAAATAAAATATACTTATTACAATATTTATGAATAACATTGTATTATATTCTAGACTAACATATCATCCCCGTTCAGAATCGTTTTTCGTATACAATGATACCTATCATTGAATTCAAATTTAACAAATCCATTATAATGACCTATACTATGAAGAGTCGCACTTCACCCCCAAGTGTACAGCAGAGCGAGGCCCATCCGGTTCTTTTTTTATATTAATTTTTGTAGGTAATTAATTTTCTACCAAATCTACAATTTTATGGAAAAATTTCTAAAATTTAATATTTTTGTATATTATTTATTGATGCTTGGAAAATTATTATATTATTACATACCATTCGAACATTGTGTGTGATAAATCAATAATCGTTTCAGATAAATGAATGTGAAGTGTACAAGTTTATATACGACGGTCACAAAAACTTTAAAATTAAACTATTTAATACAAATAGAGTGGTTACTTGTATTTTTTATTGAACATAATTTATTTCTTTAACAATTTATTTCTCTACATTCAGTGTGAAAGTGTGAAAATTATTCAGTTTTAGTCAATTAGATATAGTTATAACCCTATTCATACAATATAAAAATTATAACAAATATAAATGTCTTACACTGAAGGTTTTAAAACTTTTTTATTCAAGGGCCACATAAAATATCAAAAGCTCTTAGTAGGTCAAATGTGTTTGAACGCGTATCATTTTTAATTTAGTTGAAATTTATACAAATTTACTTATAAATATTGTTTAGGTTATATGTTACTGGTTCCAATTTTCGAAATTGACTCCTAATATTTGCGAAACATTACCAATCTACATTTTGATTCGATAAATTTCAATGTTTATTCGTACAATCTTATTACAAATTTACTTAAACTAAAATATTGTGTATCTATTTATAAAAATAAGTTAGTCTCTTTATAATATTTGTATTTTAGTGTTTTTATCGATGTAACAGTTATAATCATTTTTTTCCCATTTAAAGGGTAAAATATAACTTGTTAATATTTCAATTAAGTGGATTATAAAAACATTTGTCTCTTCAGATTTATCGTCAAAGTCAAAGTCAGAAAAACTTTATTTTAATTGTATATTAATTTCAGAAATTGTATGTGGGAAGTTGAACAGGACAAATATATACATATAAATATATATGCTAGCGTAGCTTATGTTTTTTACTTTTACGTTTAAAAGTTGTTACTACAACTAAAAGTTATTTCATCTCAAAATTTGTAATAAAGGCAATAATTATTATTGACACATTACCAAAAAAAAATAAGATTACCTAATTTAAATTATTTAGGATAATGCCTCTTAATTTAGAAAATCTAAGTCTTGATAATATTTAATTTAATTGTAAATCTTTCATTGTAGACTTTTTGAATTTATAAAACAATAAGATTTCATTGTTACTGTAACTTGTGTTGAGTTAAAGCAATTATTTAAACTTTCTAAGTTTATGTTAACAAGGATGACCATATTAAGAAAATACAAAAACGGGACAGCTGTTACTTCCCCCCCAACATAAAACCTTATCTATATTTATTCACACATATTCATACAAATTTCGAGAGTTCAAGTCTTTTTATTTTATATTTTTATTTTTAATCCTTTTGGATTAAAATTTCGGATAAGAATTGGTGCAAGTTTTAAATGTTTGTGATTTGATGTATCTACCACAAGTGTGCAAATTTAATATTTTTTTACTCTTATAAAACTTGTTCCATTGCAAAAGGGCCTATTACTTTTAACATAATCAATTCACATTCCGTTCGAGTACAAGTACATTTTTTATCGTGAATTTTCTTTATAAGTGAGGACGCACAATCCAACGAACGAAAAGAATGATTGTGCATGATAGTATAAAAAGAAAACGTACCTTTTTCTACGCAAGACGTTTACTCTCATCCGATAGCTCAGATTTTCCTTTATTGATAAAACATTACACTAATTTATTAGAACTGCTAGAGCTAAACACAGCCAATAAATGTTTACGTTTTTGTTAGAGCTGTTTGATATCTGATATGCCATCATGTTCAATTGAGAACATAGATTTACATTCGGTACACAAATCTTTTCCTACTTCATCGACATCTCTTACAAAAGGAAACTGCGTTTTTAATTTTTGGATTAAAAGTACATTGTCTCTTAGGCATCTTAAGTATACTTTTTAAAAGTTAGGAAAAATATCTTAAGGTACACGTCAATTTCAAAATACGACTTCATGAAAAGTTCACGGATCGACTGTCAACAGTGTCTACCAAAAACAATTACCGATTAACAACTAGAATATAATATCTAATAGCATTAATTATAAATGTATTATTAAAATAATATATAATTTTAGTTCAAAGAACTACATATTATGCCATAAAACATGTCGCATGCTATCGCTAATTATATAGTTCATCGGCATCGGGACTTGACGCTCGTTCCACGAAAATTGTTATCTGTTATTTCTAACTTTGGTTTCGCATTTTAAATATACGAATAGAACTGTTTAATATTTTTTTCATACATAGATATTGTATTTACAAGCATTAATTACATTATATAATAAATAATATGGAAATAACGGGATTAAAATGGGGAATCTTCTAAAATCGGGATAAAAAATCCCATTTTTGAAATTTGTCAGGATAACGGGACGTAATGATCAAAAAATGGTTAGTTGTTATTATTTAAGTTATTTAAATAGTGCAAATTTTCATACATAAAACCTAACTAAAATTGAATGCACTTGTTACTATTTATTTAAGTGGATGATTCTATTACAAACTACATTTTGAAATAAAATAATGTCTTTCAATAGGATATATCCTTTAAATAAATATACATTTTCACATCCAGATAATTTAAAAAGTTTTATAACCTTAAATATATATTATTTTTAAACTATTTTGTTAATTTTTTATCATACTTACATACAGTTGTTATATGAGTAAATAGCTTATAATATTTATATTTACATAAAATATGTTTATACATATTCTGCAAAACCTACATTTCGCTACACTTACGACAATACCACGTATCTGACATTTTACACAAAACGAGTTTTTGTTATCATAATATTCGTAATCTCCTTGCGTACACAATTTGTTTCTTGTGCAACAACCTAATATTAATTATTTTCCCTCCAAATTGTATTAAAGTGATAACACATACCAAAAAAATAATTAATTGTAGCGAGTAATAACAAATAAAAACTAAAGCGAATAATCCGTAACTGCACTAAATGCTATATAATGATGAAATTTCACAAATTTAAATATATAATACAATAAGAAATGATAAACAAAACCTAAGTTTTGAATATAACAATCAGGAATATTGTGTGAGTGGATATTTATTCAGTTTTTTCATTCTCCTGAACAATTGGCAAATTGTAGATACGTGATATTGTCGGTAGTGTAGCGATTTATTTTCATCAATATCGGTGTTCAAGAATTTTATTTTTTGAGAAAAAAATCATTGAGCACTGAATGACTCAGATAAATGAATTGAGATATTTGTTCACGTAAGTGACAAAGAACTTAGAGGTCTCTAGTAGCACCTTTTTCAATTTATTCACCAAGCGTTTTTTCTTTGAATGAAGTAAAAATAAATAAATAAATAAAATCTTCTGAATTCCCTCTGTTTTGCATCATGTTACAGTAACATTAAGTTTGTACACAGTGAAGATGAAATAAATCTAAATTTGCTATTGCCTTACAAAATACGAAAGAAGGCTGGAAAGGTCTCACATGGGGAGTCTTTTGTGTGGGCTATTTGATTATACATTATCTTGCGTACTTAACATAATATTTATAAAATATTATTTGGGTCTTAAAAATTCTATCCAAAGATACAGTAATGATAAGTATTGGCTTTGTCATTATTATTTTCATCCAGTACATATCCATATAAAAATACGTCTTACTAAGTCACGTAAATATATAATATTATAAACTTCTATTTTTTTTTTTATATATTTTTTGTTTTTTTATGTACTTCGTTTTCAAAAAGCTATTGTATCATAACTGTACTTTAAAATAAAATACACATATAATATTTTAAACAAGAATTTCTAAAAAAATATAAAAAGAATAAGAGAGTAAACTATATATATATATATATATATATATATATATATATATATATATATATATATATATATATATATATATATATATATATATATATATATATATATATATATATATATATATATATATATATATATATCTTCTTCTTCTTCTACTTCGCCTTCCTCCCAACTATTTGGGGTCGGCCACCCTTGTCCTACACCTCCACTTTACTCGGTCAATCACATCTCCTCTGCACACACCGACAGCCCTCATGTCATTCTCCAAAGTCTCCAACCATCTCTTTTTTGGTCTTCCTCTTCCTCTTTTCCCTTCAACGTCCATCTTCATAACCACTCTTACTGCATTCGTTTCCTCTCGCCTCATCACATGCCCAAACCATCTCAGCCTATTTTCTCTCATCTTGTCCACAATTGGCGCTACACCAACACTACCTCTCACGTATTCATTTATATATATATATATATAACTATACTATATACCATTATATATAATGGTATGCCAAGGATTAATAATTATTGCATTTTAACCTTTTTTAAAGAATATTCATTTAAAGATAAAGTATTTTTAATATTATAATATGGAATTTAGAATTTAATCATAATTGTTATTATATTTATTATTTTTGATAGTTAAATTACTTATTGTGGTTATTAAAAAGTAAGAGCTAATAAAATATTTAATTGTGTTTCATTATTTTATAATGTATAATCTATATTAATAGGAATGACGACTTGATTTTTATTTCTTCAAAATACATTTCTCACATAACTCATATCAATTCTTATTCGTCGTTTTGGATAGCTCAGAATGTGTGATTGATTTGGAAATTAGAAATTATGCTGAATTTTTTAGCAAAATAAATTTTATTTGTTCTGTCTAGGTCACCGAATAAAACAAACTTTCATTCTTATGTGGTTTCACATTCATAGGAATCAATAATTATGCAATAGAAAACAATTTCGACGGAAACGCGTGATTCGGCGATATATTATTTTTATCGTTGCAATTCAATTAATTTTAATGAATATTTTTATGAGAATTTTACTGAAAATACGAAAAGGAACATGAATTACTTGTTAGTGATCTGGGGAAGGTATTATAAATAAAAAATTATAAAGAATCTGCTTAGATACTGAAACTGAAGCCTTTTCCTTTGTCATTTTCTGTCTCGGTCTAGCACAAATAAAATGAACATCGGAAGATACTAGGAGTTTGGCATATTATGGGCACGATCGAGTTAGTCGAATATTACGTGCATACATTTAAGCATAATGATAGACCATGTGGTTTATAAAACCATTACAAAAAAACATAATTGCATGGTGTATTAATAATATCTCATATTTTATTAATATTTAAAATACTTGTAAAATAAATAAATCCTATAATCAAAGAACTTAAATATAATAATATACAATAAATACATAAATAAGAAATAAATTAGTTGTAAATTAATATAAATAAATTATTTATATCTCTACATGATTACATTTAAATATTTTTTTGGAGTTTAATACAGGTAGTTCAAAATGTATGTTTGCTTTGTTCACCATTTTTTCCCCTATAATTTTAAATTAATTTCCAAGATTTTAATTACCATGGTAACTTCACTCACGATCGTTCTTCAACACGATTTAAAAATAGCTTTCGCAGTATGTTAATGTGTAATCTTGAATATTTTTCTACGTGAGTTCAGTGTTATTTATAAATAATTTAAAAAAAAAAAAATCATAAAAAACATTGTGTTACATTAGGTATTACATTCATTTATTATAAAAATAAATTATATACGAATTTTAAATTGTCTTTTTAGAAGTACTAGTTTAGAAATGGCTCCTTTTTTTATCACAGTAAAAAAATTGACCAATAAACTTTTCGTTGTAATTAATACACCCACTTTATTCACCTAAAGAACTTTTATGTAAATATAACGTGTTCAGTTGAGAAAAGTATTCATACACAATAATTGAATGGTTGGCTTAGGCGTGCAGCGTTTTACGAGTATGTTTGTGAGTTTTTATATTCTACGTTAAATAATATAACAGGAGGTAAAAAATCTGACGATTTATTAGACCACTGGACTTATTCAGATTACCATCAGAAAATAAACGCCAACACGTCACTTGCTTGCATATTAATTATTATTATTTGACTATATGCATGTAATATTAATATAATGGAAAATATCTACAAAATAATTTAAATATATATTATACATAGTGTACTTGATGCTTATAGTTCCTAAGAAATAAAAAGTTAAATCTTACTTAAGTTGTGAAAAAAAGACTTGCGTTAAGGAAATTAAAAAAAAAACAACCATTGACAATCAAAGTTTAAATCTAATTTTTAAATTCCAAGTCTACAATATGGTAGTGTGAACACAAACTTTAATTATTTATTATTCCGTTCAGCAATAATTATTTTCAATGATCATCTTGCTCACTTCGGTGGAGAGAGAACAGTGAGATGAACTATTGTTTTTAATATTAGTGCGATAATTATCGTAAATATTTATTTACCTGACGCTTGTAGCTAAATGTTGATTAAATATGAGCATAAGCTAGTGTCAATATGTCACTATGCCATGTTACTAGCCATGT
Organism: Sipha maydis; assembly: GCA_034509805.1. Lineage (NCBI taxonomy): Eukaryota > Metazoa > Arthropoda > Insecta > Hemiptera > Aphididae > Sipha > Sipha maydis. The sequence continues at coordinate 32,175 of JASXSY010001391.1, forward strand.
ATACGTTTTATTTTAAATTGTATTTTTTTTTCAGTTATTTAATGTATGGTACACTAAACTAGTTATCGTTACATTCGTTAAGCGATCGGTGTCTAAATTTTCTAAAATTTTTTTGTTTCGGAAACTCATATATTATACATATACTTTAATACATATACTGTAATGTATTATATTAAGTACGGTGTAGGTTTATAAAAAAATATCAATACTACATAGATCTTTTTTTCCATCATCGCGTGTTTTACGGAGACAAATTCAAGTAAATGTAGTTTCTCTTTTACGATTATAATTTGACTGGTACCTGTACGGAAAGCTATTTTTGGAATTGAAAAAATGCTTTTACACGTGTTTGCTCATTTCAATTGCTACGTCGATACGAATTTTGAAATGAAACACGGCAACGAGTAATGAAGCGAAGTAAGTCACTGTACAAGATATATCTTAATGCACTGCGCATTGACATTTTCAAATTACCACCCCTTCACTCTATTTTGCGCGCATTTCTGAGTCTTTTGGCAGGTAGCCTAAACAATTTCGGATAAAACATTTTATCCCTTGGCGTGATTCCATGGTTTTTGGTGTGAGGAAACAGAATAAAGCACGAAATGCATAGATAGGATAAAGAAACACACAAAAAAATCAGGATCTCGTGTGAAGAAAAAAAGTGAGAAATGAGTAAATGAGAAAATATGAGAAAGAGTGAGAGAGAAAGACAGATTGTTAAAAAAAAATATGTTTACCTAACGTGGAATTTTATGTGACACTAACGTAAAGTTTATAAGAAAGTAATATCGATAACGTGTCTCTTTAGTTAGCTGATCGATGGGGCTGAATGACAAGATAAAAACCAGTGTTGTGCATATATTTTATTTTGCATTAACTTTATTTATTTTGTGACAGTCGACTAAACTCTATTATTACGATTATTGATTTTAACGCATGCATTCATTACAGTCAACAGTAATGTAAATATAAATAATTTTAACTTAGAATGTAATTATAAAACACAACAAATTAAAATTATTCTATTCTTTATTAAGCTCAGATTAGTTAACTGGTATAAAATAATTATACTATAATAGTATAGGTTCTATCAATCACATTAGTATGTCATATAACGTAGATGATTTAATAAGTTATATAAAACTGTTTCTCAAATTTAGCAATAAAATTATGAATGTATAATGATATTGGTTTAAATCTAGACACATTTTATATTGAAAATATATTTTATTATAAAATAAAGAATGTTCCAACAATTTAATTTCACATGACCCATGCTAGATACGTAAAAAAATACTAACCTTTAACATTTATGCAAGATATATTATTATATTATAAAATTTCAAAAATATTATTTTAATATGTAATAGGTTTATGTTTATGAATCAATTGATTTACGGATCTATCGAACTATAAAACATATTACATCTATTTGTCTTCATAGAAATTGTTTACATTTTTTACAAAACAAGAAACTTATATTCATTAGCAGAAACATGATTTGTTGTCACTTGCAGTTTTTATTAATTATTGAATTTCATAAATATTTTACTCTTTTATTATTTTTAATAAGTTGGCTGCGAGGATATAATGTAAATAAAAAAATAGTTTCAGTTTTGTATTATGTACGAGTATGTTAAAATAATAGGTAATATTATTATTTAAAATAGTTGATTGTATTTATTAAGTAGACCCAATTTAGTAAGAACTTAAAACAGTTTTAAATTGGTTTTATTAAAACAAAAAAAAAAGAATTGTATACAAAAACTTTTTTATTTGTTAAATAAAATATCAATTAAATTGCTAAAACATGTAAATTTAATAACATAGTTTCAAAATAAAATAAACGAAAATGTTATACTGACAGAGCTATAGAATTAGATAGACATTTCAATTGTTAAGTGTTTTTAAAAAATGAATTTTAATCGAACGTTAAAAAAATTAAATATATTTTAATGTATATAAATTTATGATAGGAACTTGTTTTTATTATAACATGGTAAATATTAAATTAATTCAAGAAGAATCGTAGAGCAATGCGTCCAAAAAAAATTGTGAAAGCAGAAATAAGAAATTGTTGTTTTTCCAATAGTTTCAATTAAATTATTAAGTGCTTTGTTGTTGACAAGTGGTTTACTATTATTTCGGTCTGATGAAAAAAAATCTCATTTTACGTGCTTTGAATTTATATTTTGATCATTTATTTTTATACACTAATAACCATTAAAATTATTCCTTCCGTTCAAATATACTCATGTTGCTACCGATTCGCTGAATCTGTGGCGTTCGGTATAAAAATAACAAACATCATTATCCCCCTTTCAAGTCTTTAAAAATTAGAATTTGTAGATAATATCAAAATGATGTGTGTCTAATTTGAGAAAGTTCGTATATTTAATAAATCATAGTTAAGTAGTTTTAAAGATAATTATTATTTATGGCCAGTCGAGTTATATTATCAAAATAGTTGAATATAAAACGGCATCGAAACTAATAATGTTCTCAACTAAATAAAACGTCGAATGGAGTATTTACAAGGTTTTGTGAATAAGTACAGCTTTTTTAAAAATTTTCATTGTTGTTTTATAAAACACTTAGAACTTATTTCAAGCCTGATAGTTATTTATTATTATTATTATTATCGTATGGCTAAAACATTACATTGTTATTAACTAATATTAAATACATAACACAACTCATAGGTAACTATATATAAAAATATAAAACATAAATTATTTACAAGTGAAAGTATAGAATAATGAAATAACAATAACAAAAGATAATAACAGTTTTAATATACATATTTAAGTTTATGTTTATAGATTTTGGTGCTGATAGAGATTGTTTAATCTTAGATTTGGATGTCCAATTTTGAGATCCACTCGATTGCTTCTAGTGTCGCTTTATGGAGGTTGTTCATGCCTTTGCTGAATAATCTTCTTGGACATTCTTCAACAATATGTTTAATTGTTTGTATCGTACTTCCACAGTCACATTCTGATGTAGGTCTGAGAACCCATTAACATAACATTTTCCAGTTTTCCCATGTCTTGTTCTTATTATATTTAGTGTGACCCATTCTTTGTATTGTAGTTGGACTCTGGTTGTCTGGTTGTTGAATTTTCAATGAGGTTCAGTGTGTCTAGATTTCTGTCTTTCCATTCATTTATCCACTTTGAATTTGAGTTGAAGCCGTTCAACCGTAGGTCTTGGGTAAATTTCCAAGGAAGTTTATGAGATTTTAGTCTTTGTATTTGGATGTGGTTAATATCTTTATGAATTGGCTGATCAGTAGAGGTTGGATTTTTATGATTTTACATATTTGTTTCTAGTCTATGCAGTTAAATGGGAGTGAGAAATCTTTACGATTCATGAAACACAGAATTCACAAAAATTTATTTTGCATAAAAATGCATATTTTAGGGGCTAGAGAATATTTAACACGAAACATGGAATATTTGAGAATATTTTTGTAATATCGGCATATAATGAACATATTTCACGTACATCAGCACTTTGATAAATACAATGCTCTCTAAATGATTAATTTCTGGGTTTCTGAGTTTTAATAAAAATTAATCTCCAGGTATTCCTTATCGATTTCGATAGCACATCGGTTATTTTGTTAGCTGTCACGACTATTCGTCGTCTACTAATCGTCTGACTCATCTCATATTGATATCCAAGTGCGATATATTAATCAATTTAATTAATTAAATTAAATATATTAATAATAAATAAATTTAAACGGATTTTTTTTTTTAAATATTAAAAAAAATATTTTGCATATTTAAGGACATAAAACATAATATAATTCGTACTTTAAAAGAATATTAAGAGAATATATTGCTTATTTTATGTGACACAAAAACATCATATTTTAAGGATTTTAAGAGAATATAAATCCGAAATCTACTGATCACTATTCAAGATACAATTTGTCCCATTCCCGTACGAGTGAATACATTCTATGTATATGATGGGGGGGAGTTATATTGCTTAGCATTGGAAGCCAGTGTATAGGCGTTGATTTTATAGTCCCCGTTATAGTTCTCATTATTACATTTAGTTGTGTATCAATTTTATTCACGTGAGCGGAGTTAATCCAGATTGGGGCACAGTACTCGGTAACAGAATAAATAAGAGCCATTGCCGATATCTTAATGTATTAGGATAAGATCCTCATAAAGTGTTAACAAATTTTCTAATAATATCATTTCGTGTTTTGATTTTTGCTGCAACCTTTGTTAGATGGTTCTTGTATGTCAGCATCCAATCTAGAGTCAATTCAAGGTATGGCAGTGTATGATTGTTTCTTTTCCATTGACAATAATATTTATTTCATGTTTGGATTGTCTGTTATTCAAGTGAAATAGTGCTACTTCGGTCTTGGAAGGGTTTGGTAGAAGTCTATATTTCTTTAAGTACTGATTTAGTATTTTCATATAATTTGTAAGGTTCACCTCACATGCCTCATAGGTATTCTCTTGTGTTGCCAGGGCAATGTCATCAGCGTACATATATTTATAGCGATGCCCAGTTATTTATCATCCTTTGCGAATCTTCGACAGTTTTCACGAATTATAATTTAACAAAATACTCCTAAATCTTGCAACTATTTCAAACATAAAAATCAATAACAATAATACTTTTAAATATAAATTCTAGTACAATTTTTGTCATCAATTTCATTTTAATTGATTAAAAAAATAATTTTTAATTTTTTCAATTAAATATTTGTTCATTGATGTTTAATTAAAACTATTGTGTTGAATTAAAAAAAAATGATTTAATTTTTTGAATTACTATCCATCAATACAATACCAGATAAGATTATAAATATTATGATAAAGCTCTCATTTACTAATATTGTTAATACTGTTGAATACTTATTTTAAACAAAATAAATATTGTTTGTTTGTTTGTCCAATGGTTTAAAGAATTTGTTTCGTTGTAGTTTTTATTATGACAAGTGTGTCTGAATTGTATATCTACTGATAACAGCGGGTAGATTTTAATTAAAATATCCGAACAAACAAAATATCTTCTGTTGATTAATTATGTGAAAATGTATACATGAATAAACAAAATAATTTATTTTCGATAAGTACTATTACTTTGTAAATGTTCGATTATGATGGTGTACTTTAATTTAAATAATATTGTAATATAGTGCAAAAAATCTAAGAAATTATTTTAATAATTTATTAATCACTACACGGTTAGATTTTCATATTACCAAAATTTAAAACACATTTTCCAATAAATCCTCTGCTCAGTGCGATAGCACATTGTATAAGAAAAAAATACTCCTACGTGTCATATTATTTTATTTAATATATGCATGTATTTATATACTAGCTAAATTACAAGGATTTACCCCTTTAGGTTAGGATACTACAAGCAATAAAATATATATATATTATTGTCCTTTTACTTCTCATTTTAATTTAGGCTTAGGACTGTCAGCAAGTATCTTTTGCCAGCATGGATAAAATATTTTTAGCTTATAGCTTTTTTTAGTTACCCAGCGGTGATATAATCAATAGTTTTAACATAAAAGCCAGACATAAAAGTGTTTTTTTTGTTGATATTCTGTGGTGTTAGGTATTTTAAAATAAACAATTATAAATATAAATTATTACTCAATTAACTAATAATTATTATTATTTATAATTATAAATGCCTAATTACTATAATTACTCAATTTACTTATTGATATTAAACTAAGTTATAATATACTCTATTATAAAAAAAAAAATCGAGAATATTAGATGAGTAGTTGCAGAGATCATGCGTGACAAATTTTCATTTTCATATGTACCTATATGATAGGTATAGTATATATATTTGTATAATATATAAAAGTATATATAATAGTATATATATATATATATATATATATATATATTTGTTGAAACATATCGAAATACATAATTTTATTTTGAAATTTTGCATATTTTTCATCTTTAATGTGTATATTACAATGAGCTTAGGAACGCCGATACGTATTCAATCTATTTTTGTTTTCATTTGATAAATATTTCTTAGAAACTATAGCTGCACGGCATACCATTACTCAAAGTCAAAACTATATGTGTGTAATAATCGGTCTTTCGAGAGCAAAACGTGTTCTTCCGGAAGAACAAAACGATTGATAACCATAATAATAGTTAATATTTTTTCTTGTCGGATTTTCTCAGCTATAATATCAAGTGGATAACATTAGCTGTAACGCTGGGTTTTTATACATAAGAATAATGAGCTTACGGGAAAAAACTTCATTATTGTGTTTATTTTATAAGATATTAAATACAATATGTTTGTCTATATTGTTTGTCATAAAAATAAAAAGGCAACACACTTATATCTGTACAATATTTTAATATTTTATAACAAGTAATTTTGATATGTATTGATACCTACTAAAATGTTCATTCTATTCGGTAGTTATGAAAATAAAAATTGAATTTATTTTTAGAAGTATATTATATACAAGAGTATTCTCAATGAAAATTGAATTATTATTTGTTAATAAATATTTAAAAGTATATACTCAATAACTTTGTATAGGCTTCATATATTTTAATTCTAATTTTTTGGCTAACTAATAAACATAATTATACACATTTTCATGTAATTAGACTATTTTTGTGACAGTTAATTTCGCGCATGCGCACAATAACTTTTTTTTTTAAAATGGCATGACTTATTTTTGACTACAAATTATTTTTCTTTATATTTTTAAATGAATTTCGGTAGTTGGATTTATTTTCTAAGTTGAAAAATGACCGAGTTATAGCAATTTGAATTTATGTTATTTGCACAGATATTACAGATTACAAAATACGTAGTTAATAATAATGAATACGTAAAATTAAAAATAACTAATCCAATTTTTGAAACACCTGTTTCCCTATTGTATTTATTTTTATTAAACTTATCTCAGTAAATGTATTGTAGTTATACCTAATGTATAAATTATATCATACGGGAATAGGTATCAGTTACTATTCAAAAATTGTTCTCAGTCGATATTATTCTGCAGTAAACCCCAGTAACTAACAATGGATAAAAAATCGATATTTTATGATTTTAAACCAGATTTAAAACTTATGTAATAGTTATTATGGACAATTTAGAAAAAGTTGACATGCTTTTTACCTATTGGGAATGCAAAATACACGTCTTGTCAAAGTAACCTATTCTCTTCATTATCCGAGTAACTATGATTGAATAATAAGTTAAATTTTCTCTGCTTAATTTCTTATCAAATAAATGTTTTTTTATTTCTTTTTAACTTTTATGAATAAAAATAAATCAATGATTATATTTTTATTTTTATTTTTACATAAGAGTTTATTAAGAGTCAAATATGTATACAATTTGTTCTCAATTAAACTATGCAAAATAATACAATATCCCTATAACTAAATGCTATAGTCATTATTTCACATGAGGATTATGCACCGTTAGTAAAATATGGTATATTACATATACCGTTAAAAAGATATCGGTATCGATAATTTTAGCTTTACATAGTGATATGTTTATGGTAACTGCAGTTTATACCGATAAAATCGTATGAGTATCCATCTATCATAGTATCGTTGGGGTTTTTGTGTTCATATTATTTAGTTCGAGTAATATTTCGCTTACATTATAAAGTGTTTTCTATAATAATAAAAATAATGAGCATATTAAGACGGTGAGACGCGATTTGGTTATGCGCTTTATGAAACTCGAGAATATTATTAGGTTTTGTGGTTTATGTTATTTTATAATATTATACCGAGAAGAAAGCCAAAAGGGTAGTTCAACTTCAGTTTTGTCTTCATTATTTGAGAGAATATCATCGAATTATAAACACAGAATTCACATGAGATAAATTTTTAACATAATTAGTTTTATAAATATTGAGTTTAACATCAACGATATTCAATTCGCACGAAAACGACAATTAGTGGTTAACGCTGAAATTACAAATAATAATAATATATTATAATAGTAATAATGTCTTTGCTATCTCGTGTCTTAAATTTGTATACATCAGGATTCAGAGAAATTGTTCTTGGTTTAACAAATAGATAGGGTTCTTTTTCGGGTTTTAAAATATATGTAATCACTTATTGGAACGATAAAAACAGTTGAAAAATTTCACCTGGGTAGTCCTATAAATGAAATGTAAATTCAATACATATTGAACTCAGGTAAACTTATGTATGACATTTTGAAGTAGGTAACTCTTTAGTAAATAGCACAGTACCACCGAAAAAAAAATGTAAAATTTATGATGTAACTGTTTTACACAAAATTGATTTTTTCTCTGTTTTGATGGAATTTTGAAAATATTCTTGAAACTTGTATATTGCTGTTGCTGAATTATAGTTATAGAATTGTGTAAATTTATGTACGATTGATTTCCGATTAATATTATTCTCTGAATTATCTATCTTGAAACATTTTAATTCACGGTAAAAGGAACTAATAAGTAAGTTACTTTTGATCGATAAAATCGATAAAAATAGACAAAAGATAATACATAATAATTTTCAAAACATTATCATAAATTATTTCAATTTTATAACAATATTTTAAATTTTAATTTCACAAAAATAATTGTTTTGAGAATTTAAATAAAAATTAAGTATTTTAAATGTATTATCATATAAATACTATTAGATTCAATAAAAAACATTTTACATGTATAAGTTAAAATACAAATACCTTTGATTTAATATAAATTAAATAAAAACTAATATAATAATGGAATGTAGTTAGATTATATTGATTTTCTTTTTAAACATCGTAATGGATTGTATATACATAACCAGGGTCGTGTCTGAATTTTTTTTCTTGTGACAGAGGAGGTGGGGGTTAGTTGATTTCAGAAGCATGGATTTTCCAAATTAAGTGTACAAAATTTTAGTGATTGTCCTGTGTTATTTTTATGGTCATTGTAAAGGCGAGCTACACCGGAAACTGCAAACTTTGAATTCGGATGATATATCTATTGAAATCATTGATATTTGTGGCAATAGTAGATTTTCATTTTTAAATTGTTTGTTTAAAATTGTAGCATTAATTATATTGTTTATCAACAAAATTAATCATTGAGAGCCTAGTACCATTCAGAATCATGGTGGGTTGATGTTTCTAGAAGTGAGAGTCGTTTTTAGAGGAGAAAATAATCACTCTAGGAAATAATTTATAGTAGAATAGGCATGTTTGCTATTTTATAGGTGCTCACCGAGGTATATGATAGTGAAGTTCCTTTTCGGTTTTTTTGTTATTGTAGTCGACAACAAAACAACAATTGCTCGTTTCAGATCTTATAAGGTGTACTGATGATTTTCTTTATTTTTTTTTTCATGACAAAAGGCCTATGTCCTTCTCCAAGTTTTAAATTATCTCTGTACCAAACTTCATCAAAATCAATAAAATATTTAAAGAAGACATGAAATACATATAGAAAAACATTATTTTATACATGTTATGAATTTATAATATTATCATTATTATATAATTTGTCAAAATTCTTGACAAAATTATAAAAAAAAAACATAAAATCCGCTGTATTATTGTAGTCAAAATTTCATAAATGTTTCAATTTTTATACTTAAGGTTTGAAAATTGGATTTAATTTGAAGAAAAAAAAAAAAAATGAAATAAATACTGGAAAGTCACACAGTTATATGAGAGCTTCAAAATTAAATGTTAATTAAACCTGATATTTAAATTAATTTTCATTAAACGATATTAGGGGTTGAGTGAAAGTGATTTTATATTTAAAATTATTATTACGACATATTTGTTATTTAGATGCATTTAAAATTTTCGATTTTTCCAAATTTTAGATTTCAATTTTTTCCGAATTTAAGAATGTTAAAAGTTCAATCTACTTTAATAAAAAATCGTTATTTTACTGTATTATTTTTTTTTTTTTTTTTAAGAGCTTTCTGTACAATTTATTATAGCTTAACAATTAATCAACTACCTATATACAATGGGTTAACAATTAATCATAATAATTGTATAAAATCAGACATATTACTTTATTATACATAATATTATAAATCTAATCGAAATATTTAAGACAATAGGCATTTTCTGATATGTTTTATAATATTAGTGACCTGAATAAGTTCGGAATATGTTAAGCTGGCTTAAGCGTAATGAATATCTGTTTATGTTGAACGATCGCTGATAACTGATCAACTAATTTTAGAAATATAAATTTACTAATTTACTAACTAAAATAATATTACATTGCTTTTAAATGTGTAGACCAGGGGTCTCCAACCTACGGCCCGCGGGCCGCATCCGGCCCGCCAAGCTAATTAATGTTTTGAAAATAATATATTAATTTTCATTGTTTTAATTTATTTTTTATTGAATACATTTATATTTTCTTTTGGTATTATTCATAACAACTTATAATACTTATACATATATACTAACACAAACTAATAATAAATAAACTCGTCAATCACACTTATCTGACACTTATATTGTACTCGAAACTTACGCGATAAGATACGATTGACTTTTTCCGTTGTAATAATAACGCTATCGAACGTGTAATCGATGGGTTTTTATAACTGCGCGAGTCTACTGTAGTGTATCGGGTATATAATATAGAATCAGTTTTTATAATTATTGCAGTTTAGTGTTGTTTCTTATCGAGTGTAGAGCTCTGTGCTGTATTAAAATAAATATGAGTTTAAGTAAAAAACGGAAAGTCGATACAGAGTGCCGTGTTTTTAACAAAAAGTGGAATAATGACTATTTCTTCATTGAACAAAGCAATGTTGCTTTATGCGTTATTTGCAAGGAAAAGGTTGCTGTTATGAAAGAATTTAATATTGGTAGACATTATAAAAGTAAGCACGCATCTACATACAACGAGTTATCTGGTAAACTACGATCAGACAAGTTTGAAATATTAAAACAGAATTTACTAGCTCAACAGTCAATTTTTACAAAACGATCATGTCAAAATGAATCTCTCGTAAAAGCAAGTTTTCAAGTAGCTCGTACTCTGGCGATAGCCGGAAAACCTTTTACTGATGGCCAAATTGTAAAGGAGTGCATTTTGAAGACAGTTGAAGAGATTTGTCCCGATAAAATCAATTTATTCACCGGTATAAGCTTGTCAGCGAATATAATTGCGCGACGTACCACAGATCTCGGAAATGATATTATTCGTCAATTAAAAGATACTGCTAAAAGCTTTAAATATTTTTCAATTGCTTTGGATGAATCTACCGACACTTCAGACTCAGCGCAGGTGCTTTTATTCGTTCGCGGAGTCAATGAATATTTTGAAATAACCGAAGAATTGGCCGCCGTCCACTCAATGAAAGATTCATGTACTGGTAATGAAATTTTTTTGAAGGTAAAAGAATCTATTTTTGCTTTGGGTCTTGGTTTTAACATTTTAAAAGGCGTAACTACTGACGGTGGACGCAACATGTGTGGAGCACATACAGGTTTGGTTGGAAATATTTGTAAAACTGTACTGGAGACTGGTACAGCAGCACCAATGGCTATTCACTGCATTATACACCAGCAAGCTTTGTGTGGGAAAAATGCACCAATATCTGAAGTTATGAATGTTGTTGTGCAGAATGTAAATTATATTCGAAAAAGTGCTCTTAGTCACCGTCAGTTTAAGAACTTTCTTGCTGAAATTGAAAGCGAGTACCCAGATATTCCCTACCATTGTGAAGTTCGTTGGCTCAGCTGAGGTTACGTCTTGAAAAGATTTTTTTATCTTCGTTCAGAAATCGACATATTTATGACAGAAAAAAACCACGTTGTAACTGAGTTAGCTGATTTGTCATGGCTATGGAAACTAGCTTTTCTCGTTGATATAACTCAGCTTCTTAATGAGTTAAATTTAAAGTTGCAAGGAGCAAACTCGTTAATTTCAGATACATATTCCTACATCAAAGCTTTCAAATTAAAATTAACTCTATTCACAAATCAATTAATAGAAAAAAATCTTGCTCATTTTCCCACATGCAACAAATTCAAACTTGAAAACGATGAAGAATTCCCTACCGATTTTGCTGTTGGAGTTCTCACCTACTTGAATGAGCAGTTCCAGACGCGGTTTAGAGATTTCGAAAGTGCAGAAGACCGTATTCGAATTTTTGAAAATCCTTTTGCCATAAAAATAGAAACTTTACCGACAGAGTTCCAGCTTGAAGTTATCGAGCTCATATCAAACAACAATTTCAAAGACTATTTCTAGGAATCCAATCTCCAACAATTTTACACCATGTTGCCAGAGGAATCATTTCCCAATCTCAAAAAACATGCGCGTGAAATGATGTCAATATTTAGCTCAACATACTTATGTGAGCAGACGTTTTCAAAAATGAAATATGTCAAATCTAAGAACAGAACGAACTTAAGTGACGAACATTTACAAGCTACGCTGCTAATTGGAACTACGAAGTTTGATGCGAACTATCAAGACATTTTAAAAAACAAGCAGTTCCAAACGTCTCACTAAGTAACTTAATCGTATCATAATAAAAAAAATTTTGAATTATAAAATAAAAAAATTATATAAATAAACATATACATTTTAAAGTAAAGCTTATCTATTCTTATTTATTTCTCAATTTCATAACCTATCTATTCCTCTAAAAATGTTGGCCCGCGATGCCAAAGCGTATATTTAATTTGGCCCGCCGTAAAAAAAGGTTAGAGACCCCTGGTGTAGACTAATACTATTTACCCAACCTTGAAGTCTCATCAAAAGTAGCAAAAATTACAAACCTATAATTTTATTGAATATTCTGTTATTCATAAACTGGTATGTATTTGATAAATATTGCAAAACAATTATTTTATTCCTTAACCGTTAAGGAATAAAATAATTGTTTTGCATTGTGAGGGCTTAACGACTTTAATTTTATATTATCTAAATTTATATTTTTAAATTCATAGTATGATATAATAAATATATTCGAGTTTGTTTAGTTTAAAATTATGTTACGTTACATCATTAGGTACCTACTCTAAATCTTAACTTCTAAACAATACTGACTTTCTTTATCTTTGCGTTATTTAACAATAAATCAACGCTATTATAAAATTATAAATATTTTTCTTCAGTTCATTCCTATATTTTTAACTGTCAAATCTCTTATATAACATAAAATGTATTTATTTTAGATTCTGAACGGAGTGAAGAATGTATTGATTTTATAATGATGTGTGTTTTAGATTCTGAACGGAGTGATGGAATCTATTGGTTTTATAATGATGTGTGTTTTTTTAAATTTTTTTATTTTTTATTTATTTTTTTATATTTGTGTCTGACGACACCTTTTTTGGCAGTAAAAATGCTTCGATTTGCTTATGTAGCATTTTTTCTGAAAGGAAAGTGAATCTAGTTGGTACTTTGAGGGGTCAAAAGTAAAAAATTTTCAATATTTTTTAAATGCGACGGGAAAAACACTAAAAAATTAAGGGAAAAACGGGAGTTTTTACGCAAAACCAGTTTTCGACATACTCAAATTTTTTATTTTGCTATAACACTAATCTATGTAAATACTTGAAATTGTCACCAAATGTTAAGATTAGCGTTCTATATATACCGTTAAATTTTCAAAGTATTTTGACTTTTATTGAGCTATTTATAGACAAATGAAATTTTCAATTTTTTTAAGTATTTTTTTTTAAATATAAAAAATATTTAAAAAAAATTCTACCAGACTTATAGGAATAAATTTTATGACTGTTTGAAATTTAAATATTTACGAAATTGCATAAAATTGCGATTTATTCTTAAACGATTTTTAATATTTGTTATAATTCAAAAAGTAAAGTCGCAGATTTTTGAAATTTCTACCAGCTGTTAAGATTGGTATTTCCTTTACGTTATATTTTTTTTAAAATATTATATTGATTTTTAAGCCACTTATAGGCATTTAAAATATTCGATTTTTTTACATTTTATTTTTATAATCGGTGATAAAAAAAATTTGGCTCGTACAAAATACTTGAAAATTTAATAGAAGATTCCATAGAAGTATTTCTTATTGTCATTCAAAAATTATTAAAATCCATATGCACAATTTTTTTTTTATAAGCGTTTGAACAGCGAATATTGACATAAAATGATATGTAAAATATAATATAATATAATATAATATATTCTAGACTGACAAATGATATCGGTTTTTTTTAAATGCTCAAAAACAAAAAACCGCAACAACTTGAAATTTTCACCAAATCTTTATATTGACGTTCTCTATATATGGTTATGTTTTCAAAGTATTTTGACATATTTCGACTTATTTATAGACAATTTAAATTTTCGATTTTTCTAAATTTTTCGTTTCAAAGTAAAATATACTTATTACAATATTTATAAATAACATTGTATTATATTCTAGATAAACATATCATCTCCGTTCAGAATCGTTTTTCGTATACAATGATACCTATCATTGAATTCAAATTTAAAAAATCCATTATAATGACCTATCCCATGAAGAGTCGCACTTCACCCCCAAGAGTGTACAGCAGAGCGAGGCCCATCCTGTTTTTTTTTTATTTTTCAACTTAAAACTCAATACAAAATTATAATATAATGCCTTCGCGTGTATAATCTATATATATATATATAAATAGAGCCAAAAATGTATAACGATTCATCATTTAAGAACGGCCGAGTAAATTTGGCTCAATTTTTTTTTTTTTTTTAGTTTTTCGTAATTGCCAGAAGAAGGTTTTTACGAAAAAAATGTTGGAAAAACCCTTTTTTAACATTTTGTTGATGATTGATTTTTTGAGTTTCGGAATGTTTTTTCGAATTGAAAAAGATACAGCAAGCTTTACCTTATAAAATTGTCCATATAATATAATTAATCGTTAAAATGGGGCCCCCGTCCAACACCAAATAAATGGACCAACAAGGAGAAATATGTCGTGTATTGAATATTAGGTTTTAATAATATGTTTTACTATATAGTGTTTAAATTTTGTAAAGTGATAATTTTTATATCTTTTTATTCTGTTTAATGTTATTTATAGCCGTAAATACCCTCTCCTTACATAGAACATAGTAGTCGTAAAATTTAAGTTTTCTCTATATGAAGTATGATTATTCGATTATTACGACTTCATTTTCCATTTTCCGTTGTTGGCGTTACCAGAAAAATTGTATGAGTACATTTGTATTTTATTTAATTTAATTTTACTAATTAGGAATCATTTATTTAATTCATGCATTTCTTATAACACGAATGTTTAATTAATCTAATCATTATTAGAAAAAGTAAATGCAGTAAATAAAATATTGTTTAAATTGTTTGTTGTCATAGTAAAACACAAATTAAAAATTTTATTACATTATCGTTACCACTTTTAATGGGCAACGAAGTGCACGGAATAAGCTAGTATTATTTTAAATTAGAATATTTTTTGATACAAAACGTTCACTTCAGTTGTTATTTTTACTCTGAAAGTTATCTGTAAATACGCTGAATCGTTTTGGTGTAATCATACTGATCAAAGATATTATTTAATTTTCATTAGATACCGAAAGTAACTTCTTATCGAATCAATTGATTGTCTTGGTAGTGTGCTCTTAAATTCTACAAGTGGTTTATTTTATTTTTTCTACTCTTTGTTTGTTAAGATGTTACTTTAGATCCTCGTCAATGCTTCCCACAATTGGGAAATGAATCATTACGATCATAGAATTTACTTATCTATGTTTATGTAACTATAGATATAACATTATCTTTTATTGAAATTGAATGCATGGAGAATCAATGTAGTGTTTAAGTCCATATACATACATAGTAAAACTGTATCACTGGGCAAATTTGACTCAAATAGGCTAAACAAATATTGTTTTGTAATATTGTTCATTGGTACGTTTGGCTAGTGATAATCGGTCATAACAATAATAATTTAAACGGATCGAAAATAAAACTAGTCTTTATAGTTTTATAACTTTTCCTAGTCACCGAACATCGACATTTGTACCATATATTTTCAAGAAACAGCTGCTTTGTAAGGTTTTGATAGCGTTTACCCGTCGAAATTAAAGATATACTACACGGTATATTTCGGACAGTAAGCGAATTTTTTAAGTAAATATAATATATTCAAACAGGTTGAAACGACTTTGGTTCTAAAATAACGGATATTTTATTCAGTAACCTTAACCTATGGACGTATAGCGGGTTTAACATTTTATGCCCCTGCACGGTATGGTCGAGACATAATATGTACAATGTACGTATAAGTGTTATAAACTTATACACAAAGGTCATCGGAATAACACGTTTCATATGTATATTCCGTATGGATATGTATGTGTGTATAATAGTTACAATAAGCATGAAAATTTATGATAATAATCCTACTGTACGATATGGTATATTCTTTGTGGGATGGCTGAGATGCACAGGTATATACGGTTGGTTCGGAGATTAGATTATATTTTTACGGTTATCGTCTCTGTTCATTTCTTTTCGTTTTCCTTGTCGCCACTAGCTGACGACGATGACCGTCCTGCAGTACAGTGTCATTCCAAGAACAATATACACTTAAAATGCGACGATAAGCGTGTATAATAGGCTGAGACGGGCAAACGACACAGGGCACGCAATGTTTGTTGGAATAATATTCGACCCGAGTGTAATATGATGCACACATTTAAATATATACGTTTATAAATCCTCTTATATATATAACATATATTACTTAAGGCTCGGTGGTGTACAGCGTCAAGGGGTCGTCGACTGTAGGATGGTGGTGGTGATGGCTGCGGGGAAGGAGGATAAAACAATTCGATCGATAAGGTTTATGGACGGTTGTATAAAATATTAATATACCATCGTGTATGCTTCGTAAAGTTATAGTAAGTTATAATAGGACTACTCCAGGGTACGCATTACGGTCGCCGTTTTCTTCGACAACTTTTCATCCTTGACGTGATTAATTAAGTTTTTTTTTTTTTTTTGCGTGTTAAGAGAAATGCACGAGGAAGGTTTTATAAAACAAATATTTACATAAAAGTTAATGCGAGAAACATTGGTGATTTAAAAAAACTAAACTCTGAAAATAAGATGTCTAAAATAATACCAGTATAAAGACCACTAGTCCTAATAAGCTTTCCGTCCTCGATTATTTTAAAAAATTTGTTCACAATAATAAAATAATGTATTTAAAACAGAAATATTATTAATTATAAATAATAAATATTTGCTTAGATGATCCTATTATTGCGTTTGTATCACAATGAAAATCCATCATGAACATGTATAGACTTAAAATAATGCGATTGCAGAAAGTTTTTTTTGTAAAGCATTTTTTTTTTTTTTATTATTACGGCATATAATTGAAAAAAAATTGTGTTTAAGAAAATTAAAAATACGTTAGTAAATATTTTAAATTAGAATGATTAATTAGAAATTAAGCTTTGTCAAAGGGAGTCCTGTAACTTTTTCATAATAGGTCAAAAAAATAGTATACAAATACAATAATATTATAATATTCTCGAGTGCGATTATAATATCCTCATTGTACGCAATTATCATTAATTATTTACATGTAAATGTTTATCTACGCATATCACGATATTTCTATAAGTTATCGTTTCGATTTTATACTTATAACATAATATACAGCCTTTCGATTCATGTTTGTTTCTAATGTTTTTTATATCATATATATATTTTTTAAATTAATACAGTTAGAATGAAACATGAAACTACGTAATTACCTACGTAATTCATGAACATGATTATTTAATATAATATTTTCCATCAAATATATTAATCCTTTTAGTCCTATGTGTATATTCTAAAGTTAGCATTTGTTTGAATTTGAAAAACTTTTCAAACATAATATTGCATTACTAAATATCATATCTGACCGTATGCAGAACAAACAAAACTATTGATTGTATCTAAATAAACTACAACTGGACCTCATGATTTGGGACTTATAGACATTTTAAATTCCAAGAATTTTTTATAATGTATAAATAATATACATTATATTTATTTTATTTCGAGATGTAATTTATTATATAATTATTTAAATTTATTGAATAAAAATATTTTAAATATGTATTACAGTATTGTATTTAAATATTATATTAAGATTAGGCATATATTATTTGACCTTGTACAGTGTAATCACTTTGTACAATATTAAATTGCAAGATAACTTTTTGTATAAAAACCATAATGTTTAATTAATAAAATCACTGTTTTGAAGTGAATACTGTAATTTAGAAAAATTAATGTTTTACGGATATATTTGCGAATTGGAAACGAAATAATACATTTTTTTCATAAATATTTTTAAATAATAACTATATTATATTATAAATATATTTCCATATATATATTTTTTTAAATATAATTTAACGTATATTTAGTTCTGTAATTTATATTACGAAACTTAAAATCGACAAACTAATAATTGGCTTCTGTATTTTGAAAAATTATATTCTCATACTTTGTAAAATTTTTCTAGTATGAATAGTACCTAAATTTATTAAAACAATTTTTTAATCTATTATTAATTATTTTAATAATTCTCTTTTACTCGTTCTGATAAAGTCAAAGTTTGTGTATTCAGATATTGCTGGTACGATAAAGTTATAACCTTAGACGGGTATGAAAATCGTATTATTTATTTATATTTAAATATTTCGATGGATTTAACGAGAATGTCAAAAGTGCTAACAAAATTTCTGTAAAATCATTTAGCTTATTGTGTTTGTCTGCTATCCGTTTCTGTGTGGTTCCGATATTTTATAACTCTACCCTAAATTTGTCTTTGATAGTAATAATTATAATAATACATAGAAACGGTGGAGTAGTTACTATTACTCGGGAAAACGATATAGCCGGAATATCAATATCGAACTTCAAAAGACACGTGTCTATAGCGACTGTTAACTGTGTCATATAGTAAATAAAAGGATAATAACATAATAACGTAATAAAAACGTAATAGCAATGCACGTGCGGTTTCGGCGCAGTTAGTCGCACAATATCTATAATTTTATCGCTATAATTGACAATCGTCTTATCTAGAGAAAAATCTTATAGGTTCGTGAACATAAATACGTTAAGTTAATCATTTAGCAACGCGTTCCCTGTTTATACTTTGCATTTAACAATATATTATCGTGCAGTAGAAAGTTTTATAGATGTTAAACGCATGATGTTTTGCACTAAACTCTCTCCCGGCGAAATCATTACTACCGATTAATGTACATCAAAACTCTTAACTGTTTAAATACGATAAATGTGTCTGTACGTTTGCACGAAGAGTGTACAATATAATGCACGTCAGTGAATTGTTTAACACGAAATATAATTTCAACGAGTTACGCGTGTGTCACACCTACTCATATCCGGCGACAATCCCTCTGGTACTTGCCACTCTTGCTGTCTCACCCTTGCTCTCTCTCACTCTCTCTCTCTCTCTCTCTCTCTCTCTCTCTCTCTCTCTCTCTCTTTCTCTCTCACTCTCTCTCTCTCTCTCTCTCTCTCTCTCTCTCTCTCACTCTCTCTCTCACTCTCTCTCTTCTCTCTATCTCTCTCCCTTTCTTTCTCTTGCACCAAGTAGAGTTAAATTTCTGGTATACTTGTTCAAACTAAATTCATTGGTACACTATTCAGTCACCACTAAGAAGTATACATTTACATCAAAACTTGACGAACTCTGTTACGTGTATATATAATAATTTGTGTGCGTAAAAGGAACAAGAAAATAATATATCTAATACCACCGTTGATGTAAAATTGCAGCTGTTATCTGACTTAAATCTATACTTTTAATAACGGATTTTGTTTTTCTTCACAATGTAAAAAAACTGTATTATTTCAAAATTAAATTGTATTACAAGTATTTAAAATCGCACGTTTTTCATTTATGTAAATTTAAACTATAGAAATGTAATAACTAATTTATTTAATTGACAGTTAGAAATAGTTATATAAAGCTTTGTAATTTTATGGGATAAAATATAAAATAATATCCACTAAACTGGAATCATTGTTCGTTTTTATAAATTCTGAATAGGTTATTTAAAGAAGGATATGTAAATTTTCAATTCATTAATATTAACATTAATATAGGAAAAAGTTATAAGTTTATACTTTTATTTAAAAATAATATGAATCAATTTTAACTAAGAGTTTAAACTTGACAGTTTCCAATTAGTAATGACTGAGGTCGATTTGAAATACTCATGGCAACTAATTCATATTTATGTGTATTTTTTAATCTGTAAGAATAAATATTTATTTATTTCTTTGAGAAAATAATTGTCCCTACAAACAAATTCTTATAAAGTCCTAAATTATGAACTTATTTTTTTAAATAAATAGTAGTATAAATTATTAAAATGTGGTTTTAGATCAAATGTAACAACATTTTTTTTTTCGATTATACTTTTTACATTAATTAGATATTTAAAAGATGTACTTGAAATTAATTTCAGGTAAAAATATAAAAAAGTAATGATTCAAGTTAAAAGTTAATTACAAAAATAATTAACTTAAAATAACCGATAAAATTATAGTATATAATAATAATAATATTTCTTTATTACAAAAATAAATTCCTATTACAACTTTTTTTCATATCTTTATATATATACTATCAATACTATCAATAATTTAAATATAAAAATAATTTTTTTAATAACATTTAAAGAAATAAAAATTCGTTTGTACTTATCACCTTATCTTTCTCATGTGAGAGTTCTTCTATAAGTCAAAGTTTTGTTCTGGTGAAAGATTCCGGTTATTATCTGGGATTCGGTACAACAGCCGATATTAAAGTTATATTATTATTTTTTTAAGTTTTATTATAAAGCTTATCATTCTGATATTCATGATGTCACCCAGTGAATACATTATTGCTTTTGAGTCGTTAATTTTCGTTTATAATGCTGATATTCAATTTTTAAATGATATATCGACTTATAAAACTAATTTAAAAAAGAACCGGATGGGCCTCGCTCTGCTGTACAGTTGGGGGTGGAGTGCTCCTCGTTTATAGGATAGGTCATTATTACAATGAATTTGTTAAATTTGAATGCAATGATAGATATCATTGTATACGAATAACGATTCTGAACGGAGTTAATATGTTTGTCTAAGATATAATACATTGTTATTTATAAATATTGTTAAAAGTATATTTTATTTTGAAACGATAAATATATTTTTCAATTAGGATGGGTTGGCAGTTGCATACAGCGACATAGTTTGTCAGTCTAAAATATTATATAAGGGCTTATAAAAAAAATTTGAGTAAACCGATCACCGATATTTTTTAGTTACAATAATTTTAAATTGTTATAAACCTTGAATTAAAAGGTCAAGAGTTTTCGGTCTGCCAATTAAATTTAATAGATGTTTAAAAATAAAAATTTTACAAAAATATACAAAAATCGAAAATTTAAATTTTCTATAAATTAATCAAAATATGTCAAAATACTTTGAAAACTTAACCATGTATAGAAAACGTCAATAATAAGATTTGGTAAAAATTTCAAGTTGTTGCGATTTTTGGTTTTTGAGTTAGAGCATTTTAAAAAAATGTAATTTGTAAAAACGTGATTTTGCGTAAAATTTCCCGTTTGTTCGTAATTTTTTTTATCGTTTTTTGATTTTTTTAAAAAGTATTGAAAAGTTGGATTTTAGACTAGCCAAAGTACCATCTACATTCACTTTCCTTTCAGAAATGTTGCTGCTTAAGCAAATCGAAGCATTTTTACTGCCAAAAAAGGTGTCGTCAATTTTTAATAAAAAATTAAAAAAAAATAAAAATAAAAAAAAAAATAAAAAAAAACACACATCATTGTAAAACCAATAGATTCCATCACTCCATTCAAAATCTAAAAACAAATATGTATTAATATCGATTCACATACAATATATTTTAATTTATAAAGGAAAAAAACACATTAAAATAAAAACTGTTTATTCATCGAGCTTTTAATTATTTTTTATATATTCTTAAGACATTTATAAATATTTAAAATATTAAAGATTTACATAAAAAGTTGATATTTTTTAAAGAATTACCTTCAGAAATTAAATTATTGGTTGAAAAATTTTGCACGTAATTTATAATTGAATGTTTTGCGTAAAATAAATTAAAAGTTCGGTATTGGATTTATTTTATAATTTATAACTTGTAGTCATTCAATACAATTAATCATATAACTAATAATTATTAATTTGTATACAATTTTTAATTGAATTTGCGTGAATCGGTAATTTAGTGACTGAATATATGTAAGAAATGTAACATTAAAATCAGAATAAAATGCTCTATAAACAAAATACTGAGAACTTTAAAAATTTAATAAAATTATTTTTAATATTTTTTTAAGTCTTGGATTTTTGTTAACAAATATGGATGCCATATAAAAATCATAATTAAAATGTGACAGGATAACGAGAAATATAATATTTTGAATGCTTCATCTCTAAAAGGTCGACGTGTGCTCTTTAAAATACTGAACTTTGCAGATACTTTTTTCCTAATAAAAAATAAATGTTCATTGAAAGATTGCAAACGAGAAATAACTACGTCCTTATACGTATAATTATTAATTATTAATTTGTATACGTATAATAATAACAAGCAGTAAACATAAACAAATTACAAATTATAATTTAGTTATAACTAATATATCTATATAATAAAATATGAGTTAATGTATATACAAATAAAATATGAGTTAATGTATATACAAATATTTTATTATTTAGATATAGTAGTTATAACTAAATTATAATTTGTAATTTGTTTATGTTTACTGCTTGTTATTATTATACGTATACAAATTAATAATTAATAATTATACGTATAAGGACGTAGTTATTTCTCGTTTGTATTTTCTCTGATATTTTTATAAATACAAGAAACGCAACAATATTTTGTTTGGGTAAACGATGAACTGTTTGCAACTTTTTAAAAGTTTTTAAATATACAATAAAAATATTTATTCCATGACTTCGTTGAGTACTTTACAAATGATTTAATCTTGATTTTAAGATTCAATTGCCCAATTACTATATATTATGTTTTTTCTTTTTATCGTTAAACGCTGTGCACAAATTATTTTTCATCTTCTAAACACTTTAATGTCTTTAATTGTTTAAAAAAAATTTAAATTGGATTAATGATTAAATATTAATAATAATAGAATGTCTGTTAAAAACAAATATAAAAATACATTTTAATCATAAAACAAGAAAGGTGATTTAATATTGTGTAACATTGTTAATGATTGCAAATATTAGCATTACATTTAATGTTTTGACACACCAGTTAATTTAATCTTTAAAAAGTTTTTATTTTCATTCTTGAACACATTGAATTGCAATTATTGAACATTCAACAAAGGTGATCTAAATTTATAAATTTTTCAGATTTTTTTTTTCAAATAAGTTATTTAAATATTTAGTTAATATTTATATATAAATATGTTTTTTTCAAATAATAAGTGACATATTTAATCTAATGCTAATTCTTTATGATTATATGATTTTGAAGATTATGTTAACAAAGGTTAATTGACGTGATTATAAAATATGAAAACACATTAATACGTTTGAATTAAAAAATCTGCAGCTGTCAAATCATGAGAATATTATTTTTATTTTTTTTTTTGTTTATCGAGTTTCAAACGAAAATAAATTTATATGAAACCATTACAATGATGCGTAGTTTTCTGAGCGTTATGATTTATGATTATTTGAAGAAGTCAAATTCAAACATGTTGGGATTGGAATAGTAATATAATGTTACTTTTGTATACCATTTAATGTGCATAAATCAAAAACTAATCGTTCTTTAATGTCGTAAACGAGAATAACTCAACGAATTATAAAAAAGTATTGAATACTGACAAAGATTTATGAATGAAAAAATTTAAATAATATTGTTCGGAAAATGGTATATACTGTAAATGAAAAAATATTTTAAATTAAAATCAATCATACCACTGTGAACGTATTTCTGGCCTAAAGTGATCGAGCCCAATTCCAGGAATTCATGTCCGTTTCATTCACGTATCATATTAATAAAGCACCATGTGCATTAAATTATTGTAATCGTATTTTGACTATATTTATGGTATTTATATATATATATATATATGTAAAAGACTAGATTGAGTTCGAGCAGTTAATTTTCGATCGATCTAAATGTATACTATAAACGTATTTTTATAATGGGGGACGGTCGACGATAATTCGGATGGACGTTTGCGTATTGATCAGCAGGGACCAACTGAGTAGTGACTTTTGAATGGTGCGAACTTCACTCTTTTCCCTTTTATCTCCCTCTCTGTCTTTATCTCCTATACATACACTCACTCACCCATATAATTTTATATACATTTATGCAATTATAGACGTATTACAGTACCAGGTAAGAGGAAATAGGGATCGCTGTCAAATGTTGAATCATTTATTTTACACTTTCAAAAAACTCCACTTCTTATATTTTATAGTCTTAAATATAATGTACCTCTTGAGTTTTCGTAAATAATAATACGCCACGTGTTCTTTTAATGTAAAATATCTCAAAATAATAACGTATATTGGTTCGAGTGTACTCGTATTGCTTATATAGGTTTAAGGAAATTGATCACAGACGTATTCAAAATATTATTATTCTAATAAAAGATGATATTAAGTATAATATTATTGTAACAAATGGTTATGTTTATCATATTTACTACAAGTTAAGTTAACTACTACAAGTTAAGTTGATAATCTGATAAAAAATCTTTAATATTAAATATTATTATTAAAATACAAAATTAGGTAATTACTATATTGAAATATATTTTAACATTGACCACGTTTAAAAGATTGAAAAAATAAAATAAATTCACAGTGATAAAGCAATCAATTTGACATACATCTTAATTTGAAGTATATGTTTATATGTTTATTTGTATAAGTATAGGTATATATATTTAAATAAAAAAATAAAAAACAATATAAGTCTATAGAGTTTAATTTTTATTATTTTATATAATTTATAAGTGCATTGTATATGTTTTTACACTTGAATGTAGGTACTTGTGTAGGAAAAAAATTTAAAAAAATTAAAACCGTATTTTCTTAAATATTATCTTTATCAGTAAACCCCAGCTTATACTAAAATAAGTTTATCTTAGCTTATAATGATAAAAATCTAAATTTAATTTCTTCAAAAATTCATACCAAATTTTACACAAAAGCTATTGAATATGAAATAGAAAACCGCTCTTATTCCAAAGAATGTAATCGAATTGTTTCAATCTTATTAAAATGAAAAAGAAACAGCCGTGTTTTTATATTGTAATCACCTATTATAGATAATATCCGGGCATAAATGGACGTAGATATATTATAAAAAGTATATTGTATGAATCTTGTTTTCATATTATTTTTTTTTTAATTTTTTGTAAATTATTTTATCATACGATTTTTGTAAATCAGTCATCGGATAGTCATTCTGTTATGTCAGCATAGGCATATAGTGCAAATTCAATTTTCACTGTTTTCCTTGACATTTTTTGTCAAAATTAATGAGATCCAAAAAATTTGTGATTATAACTGATAATCATTTTGTTGAAAATTCTTTATAACCATATAGTATACATATCGCAATCATTTTAGGTATAAAATATTCAAATATTTGTTTGTTTCGTTCGTGATTAAATGCAAAATATTATTTTGCTAAATTCTTAATTGTCATTTAAGATGGTCAAAAAATTGAGTCAATAAAAGATACAATAGAAATATTGTTAAAAAATGATTTTTTGTTTCTGAATTGGAAATAAACCACAAACGATAAATATAATGTAATCAAGTAGGTGATTGCAGTAATCAATATTAAGATGTTACTTCACAAAATTCAAGAACACTTATACAAAGCAATTTGTTAAGTATATTCATGTCTTATTTACACTAAAATTGTTCTTTTTAAATTCTTATTTATGTAAGATGTAGGTGTGTGTACTGTAAAAATATAATTGCAACATACAGATATTTTGGACTGGAAAAATTAACTGAATATTTTTCGTGTAAACACAATGGTGTTCCCAATCGAAATACAAAAGTTTTTTAGCCACAGAATATTCTTTAAAGAGAACGGAAATTCTACGTACTGGAAAATGAAGTCTTTCAGGTTACATTTATTTTCCATAAGTCAAAATTGAAAAATATGTGCAGTTGAAGCATAGTAAAGTGGTTTAAAAAATCACCCCGTATACTCGTACAAACGTATAATACGTCGCGAGTCCGTGATTACGTATATAGTGAGTATTTGGTGTGCAGTGGTGATGATGTATGTGGTTCATTACTCCACAACATCAGCAGTCGTATCATAATAGTAATAATAATAATAATCATAATAACACCAGTGCATCGTTGAGAGAAATAGAGGTCAAAAGTCAACGATGGCATCGAGATGCGCGCGCGTTTTATGTACACGCATAACTGATTATAAAGGCCACGACGGTTTAACCCCACTGTGGAATAATGTTTGCTGCTAGTGTACCGCCATCACCGCATTGGCTATATCGCTGTCCACTAAAACTCGATGATGACGATGATGATAATAACCGTCGTCGGACAATATTATTATAAAGACTTTTTTTTATCTTCCAATGTAAACTAATATATTATTTTCAATGGCGTAAAATTAAAATTCACGTATGCGTTTTTTATTTTATATTGTTGTTTATTTTTAAAAGTACGGAAATCTAAATGTTTTTTATATTAATATCATAAATAATTGTATTGTCTTAGTATTTAATAAAAATATATACTAATACTTCCATGGACATCAGATATATAAAGTGTTGAAAAAATGGCTATTTTTAAATTACGTTATTTCATTATACCATAGTAGTTCACAAAATATTTGAATTTGAATTTCAAAACTGATATGGATACTCAAAATGTTCGCAACAAAATAAGACTTTAAAACGCATATATACATTTTTGATTATTTAAAATAAATATAAAATATAAAAATGTATTAAAGATAATATTGATTTATCCTAATACATCTGTATCAACAATAAAATATTCGATTTCTGCTCAAATTCAATAAAAGTTTTTTTTTTAACATAACATAGAACTAGAATAAAATTAGTATTTTTAATACTAATTTAAAAATATTCAGTTAGAAAATATACCGTGTTCTAATAGTTCCACTGATTTTTTCATGTAAGTAAAAGTGACGGTCTATTTTTTTAATTAAACTTTATCAATATGTTGTTGTTTTTGAAAAAAAATATTGGGAATTAAATGAAATACTTGGAAACATGTGTTAAAACAATACTAACATTCTTAATCTAAACTCGTTACTCGAAAAACTTTTTTTTACGTTTGTCACAACAGATATATGTTAAAGATAACTTTAATAGATTTTTCATTCCAAAAGCTTTTTTTTCGTCTTCTAGTGTAAAATGTTTTTGAAATTCGATCCGATGAGACTAATTTTACTGTATAAATATATTTTCATGTTTGTACTATAACAGTGTTACTAATTTCCATTTAATTTAGCAGAAAAAAACAATATAATATACTGAAAGATAAATAAGCGATGATACGGATCTACGGAGTTATTATTGTCAAAAAAGCGCTCTGGTAGTAAAAAAAATATTATAAATGCATAAAATATATAATGCAAGAAAAATTTTAGTTTGAATAATTATTTTATAGGGTATTTCAATTTTTTACTGGATAATAAGCAAATTTCCAAAGTATCAATCAACTTGATAAAAATAAAATAAAGTTTTTCAACTTATTAATTTAGATATTAATGTACTTACCAATTAAAGATTTAAATGTAATCAATGATTCAGTTTGCTTGTTTGTAAAAGATCAAACAAATCACTATTTATACAAACTCAAATTTAATTTTTCATGTAATTTTAAATAAAAGAGTTTCATTATTCATTTAAATATATTTTTTACTCAGTTACGTTATTTATTAATAGAATTAATATAGAGTTTTTATATTTTTGGTTTCAATGGAACATTTTTAATTCTAATTTCATATAAACATATTTTATAATAAATATTTTGATACAGTTAATACTTGTAAAAACTGTTTAAATTACCTATTTGTATATAATTATAATACCTACAAAATATATTTAAATTACTTGAAAATCACTTATATCCTAATCTTAAAATTAATTTCAATGATGATTAGTGATGATTCAAAAATTGAAATCGAAATCCAATGATATAAGATAGGATATTTATTTTTTCCAAATGGTTAAATAAAAACTAATTATAATGATAATAGTTATAACCATGAATTTATTTTCACAGTAAATAACTATCAAACGGTTTTAAAAAAAATACAAGTGGACCCAATAATAATATTTACTTTTAAAATTTTAATGTTAAATAATTGAAATGTATGGAATATTTAAATACTTTAAAGGAAAGATTAATACATAAAAAAATAATCAGTTATAAAGATTATAAACATATTGTGCATATTTAATTTTTTCAGGGCATAAGTAAATAGACATTCATTCGTAATTAAGATGATTCACTAAATATTACTATCACTGAATTTAGAAAATTACGTGACAGATTTAGAATAGCTGTTACTAGAATAATAAAGTAAATAGTAAGATGTGTTTTGATAATCAACAAAATTACATAAATAAGCCTATAAAGTTGGCCACAATAAAGTATTTCTTTTGTAAACAATGTAAATGTTATTATATTATCAAATTAAATTTTCTGGTTATTTCTATTGATATAATGTACACATATAAGATATTAAATAGAAAAACAAAATTAAACTATACCGATCGTTTGGAGTACAAAGATGTCTTGACAATTAAAACAAAATAATGTTCATAATGAAATAACTATATTAAATAAATTCATATATATATTCGAATAAAAATGTATTATTGATTAATTCAAATCGATTTAAAATATGAAAATTGGTAAAATTATACTGTTCAATCAATATACATAATTTTCACCTTTGTTAATTTTATATCAAAAATATCTAAGTCGTACTATAAATTAGCTTACAAATCCAATAATTAAATAAATGTATAATTTATTATATGATTTTAAGTTATCATTATATTTTTCCCCTAAAAATGTATTAACTCGTATAATTTCTATGGATACGTTGCTAGTATCTGATTGAAAGATATTTTTCCTTTGCCTATCAAATACATTTTATAATATAGTGGAAAATACTACATATAGTTAGTTATATGAACAATAAATGAAATAATATAAACACATTGATAGTATTCTATAGTTATATATATTTTTTTAGAATATATATAGTCACTATAAATAGTGTTTCATAAAGGTTGCAATTTTCAAAATGCGTCAGATTTTTTTGTTTGAAGATTTTTAACCCTGTTTTAATTAATTTTGTCATCTGTTATCACTCCGATTGGAAGGTATTTCATTATTATTGAACTTAATTGTCATGGAACGATTTAGTAATAATCAGTGTACGAGTATATTCATACTGAAAATGTTAAGTGCGCAGCTTTAAATGTCCGGAAACTTCACACGAGTTTCAGACTTGAGGAAGCTCCTACTGCATCAATAGTTCTGAGGTTACTATGGAAGAAACTGATTGAGTTGAATCCTAAGAAAGTCTTGAGTTAGTTGGATCTCATGTTAATGCATATGAACATCTATTTTGAGTATTCGTTGCACTGAAAATGTTGGAATACCCAGTTTTTTAGAACATTTTATTTCCACTACTATGCTATCACATTTTTCAAAATTTATTTATTTATTTTTTTCTAATGAATTAATTTAGTGATAATTTGAATAGTATTTTCAAGATTTAGTCAAATGAATCGAAACTAAATGCTTAATATTATTGTTTTATTAATAATATTATAATGTAAACTATGTGTTACTACAATAAACAACAAAGTTATAGTTTCCAGTAATATAAACGACGAAAGTATGTTGTCAGAAAACACACTTAGCCTTCATTTAAACAAAATATTTATTCGTGCGAATCATGTAATCATAAAATTTTTTGTTACGTACGTAGTTTCTTTATCGGTTTTATATCATTCTAGAATATTTTCAATATATATATATATATATGGTATTGGTCTCACCACGAATATAAGTAAGTATATTAATTGAACGTTACAACGTTAATTCCTTCAAACCTAATGATTACCTGTTAAACCCTACTGACACGGTAGAAAATGTCAATATAAATGACCATAACTATTTAACTTTTTAGGTAGGTAATTAATCCTGTTGATGTACGTGAAAATATGTCCAACATCTCGATGCAGATTAACTTCTACAGTATATATTATTTTAAGAGAGTGTTAATTGTTTGTAGTATTGTAAACTTAGACACTTCTTTTAATAAATTATTCAATGTAATCTATAAATACTGATTTTTTTAATTTTCACAAAATTGACAATTTTATTTTTTAAAAATAATTATTAGAAAGAAACTGGTTGATTATTTTCATTTTTATTTTGTTATTTTAGATTCTGAACGGAGTGAAGAATGTATTGATTTTACAATGATGTGTGTTTTTTTTTTTTTTTTTTTTTTTTTTTTTTGTGTCTGTCGACACGTTTTGGGGCAGTAAAAATGCTTCGATTGCCTTATGTAGCAACTTTTCTGAAAGGAAAGTGAATCTATTTGGTACTTTGGGGGGTCAAAAGTTAAAAATTTCCAATATTTTTTAAATGCGACGGGAAAAACCATAAAAAAATTTGGGAAAAACGGGAGTTTTTACGCAAAACCAGTTTTTGACATAATCAAATTTTTTATTTTGCTATAACTCAAAAACTAATCGATGTAAATACTTGAAATTTTCACCAAATGTTTAGATTAGCGTTCTCTATACACCATTAAATTTTCAAAGTATTTTGACTTTTATTAAGCTATTTATAGACAATTGAAATTTTCAATATTTTTAAGTATTTTTTTTTTAAATAACGATAAAATTTTTTTGGCTGCCTAGAAAATCTTGAAAATTTAATACAAGGTTTCTTATAAGTTGTTCCTTAACTGATAAAAAAAAATCTAAAATCGTAAGTCACAATTTTTTTTTATAAGTGCTCAAAGTTACAATTTATACGAAATATGTAAAAATCACGATAATTTGCAAGTTTTTTTGTAGTTAAAAATTCATAAAATTTTTTCTGTTCATACTTAAGGTTCAAAATTTTAACACGAGGTTATGTATAAGCTACTCTTCAAAAATCTTTAAAAAAATTTCTACCGGAATTAGAGGAAAAAATTTTATGACTGTTTGAAATTTAAATATTTACGAAATTGCATAAAATAGCGATTTATTCTCAAACGATTTTAAATATTTTTTATAATTCAAAAAGTATAAGTCGCAGATTTTTGAAATTTCTACCAGCTGTTAAGATTGGTATTTCCTTTATGTCATATTTTTTTCAAAATATTATATTGATTTTTAAGCCACTTATAGGCATTTAAAATATTCGATTTTTTTACATTTTTTTTTTATAATCGGTGATAAAAAAAATTTGGCTCCTACAAAATACTTGAAAATTTAATAGAAGATTCCACAGAAGTAGTTCTTAAAGTCATTCAAAAATTATTAAAATCCATTGGCACAATTTTTTTTTATAAGCGTTTGAACAGCGAATATTGACAAAAAATTACATGTAAAATATAATATACTGTATAATATTCTAGACTGACAAAGATATCGGTTTTTTTTTAAAATGCTCTAACTCAAAAATGAAATATCGCAACAACTTGAAATTTTCACCAAATCTTTATATTGACGTTATCTATACATGGTTAAGATTTCAAAGTATTTTGACATATTTTGACTTATTTATAGACAATTTAAATTTTCGGTTTTTCTAAATTTTTCGTTTAAAAATAAAATATACTTATATAATATTTATAAATAACATTGTATTATATTCTAGACTAACATATGAACTCCGTTCAGAATCGTTATTCGTATACAATGATATCTATCATTGCATTCAAATTTAACAAATCCATTATAATAATGACCTATCCTATAAGCGAGGTGCACTCCACCCCTAACTGTACAGCAGAGCGAGGCCCATCCGGTTCTTTTTTTATTTTTATTCTTGGTAATAACTGTTTTGAGTAAAATTGAAAAAAAAAGATATGGGATGAATTAAATTAAGTAAAGTCAAAAAGGACAAAAAAAGATAAGCACGTACACAGACAAATTATCTTCTATCCTAAGGATCAGTAGAGTGCAAATACCGGTCGTATGAGTATACATTTTTCCCAGTTCAATTTTGATAACGACATTTTTTGTTTTCAATTTGACCTCGGCACCATCCCATGGGATTAGTTTAAAAAAAAAACTTCTTGATTCTGAATCGGTTAAATTACAATGAATTTTGGTCGACACCATCGACAGTAAGTAACTGCGGTCAAGTTAACGTGTGCGTTAGAGAACTTTCTTTGTATTTACTTAATAAATTTGGTTTGAGCAAAAGAAAAAAAAAAGATTGCATTATTTTACAAGTTTACATAGAAAATAAAGGTTGTGATAAATACGTGTATACGTGGTTTGAAAATTAAATTGGTTAAAATATATTTATGTACTCGGATTTCTTAAGAAAAGGAATAATGAAAGTTTATTTAATAGTTCAGTTCATTTAAAAATATTAGTAATTATTATAAGTTACTAAATATTGAAACAAAGAAGTACATACAATTACAAACATAATCAAAAAATTTATTATTCACATAAAATGACAATTTCTATCGATAGGAATGGCATTTGAATTGAAATTTATGGTTATGAAATTTTTAAACTATACAATTGAAGAACTTAATATTTCATTATGTATACATATATTATAATAGTATAATCAAGTGCTTATTCCAATAGCAATATTAAAATGTAAATCATATAAAGAGTTAGAGTTGAAAAATTTGATTAGTTTTATGTTTATATGTATAATTGAGGGAGACAATGTGAGAACGATATAATCATCAACTAATGGACGTACACACCTCTTTGAGATATATGATACATTTTCCGATCGTTTCACATACTCAAAATTTGCAGTGAAGTCTCCAATTTTAAATATAAACAATGTATGTTTAATTAATACCAGAAAAAATCTAGATACAATGCTCCATTTTTATAACTTTTTGCATAACCAATTACTTTTCTAGTTAACCATATAGATTTATATATATCTAAGATATATATATATATCTTAGATTTCTTATGAAAAATGCATATGAGTATTCCATTTTCAATTTTTAGTTAACATATATTTCTTTATACGTATTTGGTATAATAGAACCCTAACCGTTTATACTATATACTTACCTATGTTCTGTTATTTAATGTTGTAATATTTTATTATTTTTCATATTTTTTTTCTAAATGGTACTGGAATTTTTACGGGTTAAGTTATGCTTGACTTTTTGTATAATTCATCAAAACTTAACTTAATTTAAAACTAAACCTAACTTAACCCGTTTAAATATTATTTAGCTTTTTTGAGAAATTATTGAATTTATTGAAATAATTATATAGTAGACGTTTTTAAGATACTCTCTGAAATATTCATAATTTTGTTTTCATTTGAATTTCATTCATACTTGAAATTCCAAATACTAATTTATTATTTTATCAAAAAATAAAATTATAATTATGTACTTAGTTGTGATTTGCAAATACCACATTTATTTAAGTTTACCAAATTTACCCCAAATATAAGTGGAAGTATATCCATTGCAAGTGCTGCGCGATTATTTTATAACAATATTTAAAAAATTATATTGATAATAATCAATATAAAAGGTTATTATTTATACATAAATTATTATAATCGGTTATAATCGATACTTAAACTACAATTGGTTATTAATCGATGCATTTATTATAATCAATATAAATCATAATATTTTACAATTAATTAAGAATTATAACTTGAGAATCGACTGTAACAACTGATTATTTAATAGTTTCAATTAATAGGAAAAAATTTAATTAGAAAAACGAATGCAAAATTCTTAATTTATTCTTGTAAAAGGAAACAATAATCTATTGAATTCAGTATATTTTTGGTGAACAGATATAAAAATAAAAAATAAAAGTACATTTTTAATCTTTGCTTCTCTTTCAAAAAAAAAAAAACCATCCATTTAAATAATTAGTCAATGTTTATGCTATTCTACCCATTTAGTCCATACATCATACTCATATCAACAATTAATTTCATTGTTCCATATCTACTATTATAAAGTTATATCATGCAAGTTTTTTTCCAACTATATAAATTGTTTTTTTTTATCTAATTACTCTTTTAGGTATTTATATTTTCATTATTAACTATAAAAAATAATTAATTGAAATAATCATTTCATTATAATATTAACGTATAAGTTATGTGTCTTTTTGATGAAAATACTTTGAAACTTATTACATTCAAAATATCTATAAAAATATTCAATATTCTTTAATTATTAAACTTCATTGACTATAAAACTGAGTTCATATCCACAAACAATTAAAAAATGCTTATTTGACATAGACGTGTTTCCAAACCTATTTATTTTTCAATAAACAAAGCAAAAATTTTCACTCGCTCAGCGAACATTTTGCATGTTATTTGTACTTGTATATCGATGTACCTATATTTAAATAATTATAAGCTTAGTTGTAAGTAATTATAAGTGATTGAAATAGTTTTAAATGATAAAATTTATTAAAAATGTATTATGTATAAAATATATTTAAATATTATATTTTTTAATCAATTAAATTAATTAAACGTAAACAATCAATATCTGATAATCTGGTAAAATAACCAAATAAACCACACTCATCACATGCTATTTAAAATATAATTTCACAACTGTAAGTCTTTTTTCGTTAAAAAAATTGTCTTTCCTACCATTTTTTGTTTATCATATATTGTTTTTATTTATTTATTTTTTGATGTTTTATTATACATTATAACAAACACAGAAGTACCAGTGCAGCTTACAATTTGTTCAAGTTCTGATATGGGCCTGACTGTTGGCATATATATAGTGAACAACTAAATTATGAACAAACGTTTGATGCCATTTTAAAAGGTTTGACAAAGTTCGACAAATGTTTGACAACCAATGTTTCCCCAAATGTTTGTTAGTTATGGACATAGCTGTAAATAGTGTGATAAGTCGTTAGTCGTTTTTACTCATTGGCCTTTACTGTCGTTTTAACATAAACGTATTCTGAAATCAAAAATCAAATTAGTGTCAGTTCAATGCAATATTCCTGAGAAGATTATTTCTGGAAAATCATTTTTTTTTTCATAATTAGCTTCCAAAAATTATAAATGGTGTATCAACCATAATGATTCATCTTTAATGGTTATGAATATAATTAATTATTTTATGATTTTGATGGTTAATTAAACATTTAAATAATTATCTACTGATAACGTATCCTCCCTTCAAACTTACTCGTTTGAACATTAAATTGTCTACAAGGCTATTGCCTACGAACCACGAGTTGAACAGCACGCGAGAACGACTAAAGCAAACAATAAACCGTTCATGTGTACTGTTTGAATCGACATCGTAGAGTATTGTTTTAACATTTGCATTGGGTAGTATCAAATTGAAGTTTATTAATATCCACTCTGATGTGATTGTCACATAGTACACACACAGTATAATAATATAACTCGGCTGTCTCTTGATTAAATATCAAGTTCATATTAAACTTGTGGTTCCAAAACTACTAAACAGCGCGATTATTTGCGTTTATTAAATGAGTAATTTATTATTCAACGAATAATCACAATTCAAAAGCTCACTTATTTTTTCTCGGCTTGAGTTTAAGTGAAGTTGCGTGCAAGTTATTTAAATAATAGAAATACAATAATAATTGCTTAAGATTCTATGTGCATGTCCGATTCTTGAATAAAAGTAGTACCACTTATGACTTAAAAAATTATTTACAAACAAATTATATCGGAACTAAACAAAATCTTATTGTAAATCTGATATGTTCCTCGCTTCGTTTACCTTCGTATATCAATAAAAATACAATTCAATATGTATAATGGATAATATGTTCGAATATATGTAAAATCCATATTGTAACGGGGCCGCCGCTGGCGAATCTCCGCTACGTAATAATTTTAACGCTATTTGTTAAAATTGGTAATCACGGGCATTTATTATTTAAATTATTAAATTTATACAAATAATAGGAAGGAAAGTGACTTACCTCCCATATCCCGTGTGGAATGGGCAATGGGTAGAGGTCACTTTTACATCGCGAGGAAATGGTATACGATGTTAAGATATTTTTGTGCACATAAGATGGGAAGATACGGGTGTTCACGTCCGGTCCGCTCAGACAAGTGGCATCGGCTCGTGGCCCCGTACGGGAAAGTATGGCCTACGCAGGAACGCTTGGGGGGATTATCCTACCGTGGAAATCATGAAAAGGACTGTTTTAATTCTCTCGCGTCTTCCGCGTGAGATTGCGAACGGTTGGTTCCGGCGGTTATGGGTCACACCGAAGACTCCGTCGAGTTCTCAACCGTCGTAGAATCGTTCGAGGTCGTTGAGCGGGTTCTCGATATATTCCTCGTTCCGGCAGCTTGGCGATCTTCAATGGTCAATTGGTGGTGTCCTACTTTCTTAATTCCAGCGACGGCAACAATTGGTTTGATAGAAATGTTGACGTCTGGTAGATTGGAGAAAGAATGGGCTAGTGGGACTAACGCACCCGTATTTATACGCGTCGAGCGACTCAGGCGTGCTTGTGATTGGTCGTCATGTTTAAATTTGCCGAGTGAAAATTACATCAATTGCTAGCTCGAATGGTATTGACCGTGTCATTTTTGCTCGGCAAATTTTCGTAAAAATATATTATAGAATGACCGTTTGTGTATTTTCTAGGAAGGCCAACGAGTCGTTTTTGCTTGCTATATTGCTCTCGACTTGTTGGCCTTGAGAACGGCCTTTAGTTTTACTCGCGCTTTGTGGCTTGTGCCGTATCAATATACAAATGTTAATTAAATGTTGTGTGCGATAGCTTGTAACACTTGATACTTCTCATAAATTTGAGATCTAATTTAAACCATGTTTTTTGCGTGTGAATTTCATAAAAAAAAAAAAAATAAGTACTTTTAATCGTTACAACTTTTCGTCAATTTCGTATGTGAGTGGCTTCTATATGAAATTTATTATTAAACCCATTAATAATAATATTACATTAAAATTTATCATCGATTTCTTCTATATTATAAAATATTCTTTTACCAGATCAATGCATTTATGTTGAAATTTTTAGAAAATATAATTCTGGTGTTCAAAAGTAATATTTTTTCTTTATTCATACAGTAAACATTTTTTTTATCTTTATAACTTTTCCCTCAATTCCGTTAGTTGTATTAGCATATTACAAACTATATTAATCGATCTATATACAAACGGTTTTAGTTCTTATGTCAGTATATATAGTATTCTACATATTATTCATATAAATAAATTGTTAAAAGCACTATTTTGACGGATATTTTGAGTCATAACTATTTTTATCTCATATTAAAATATGGTTGTTAAAATTGTTCACCATAATTATTTCTTTGTATGCAAAATTGGAAAATAGTCAAAAGAACCTTTAGATGGGTATCATCTTACGACTTGACGAAAAAAATAAAAGCAAATTCGTCAAATATAAAAATTTACCCACATGTATTGATGTATATTTAATTGCAATTTTTTAATTTTATTTAAATAATCGCAAAAGTTATCTTACATACAGAGTCATTTATTATAATCTCGATAACGTTTACTATAACAGCACATAAAATAATTACATTAAATATAATATCAATTATGTTAGCTAAATACAGTCTTAATTTTAAACAGATTTAACAATTATTTAGCATATTAACTCTAGTAAAAAATAAGTCAATGCTTGACTCATTTCCCTGTCCCAAAATTCATTTAAGGGGTTTTTTATGTTCATAATTAGTATGGTGGCTTTTTATATAAAAACTATGATTTGCTCGTAAATTATTTAAAGGTATATTAAAAGAAATACTTTCTAAAATAGGTTTAGATGAAAAATGTGTTTTATGACTTACTAATTTGGTTAGATGTTAAATATTATATCAGTATTTTTACGATGACTGGATAGTAATGGATTAAGATTAATCTTATTCTCAAATTAAAAACTTTTTGAAATTTGTGGAGTTCTAAATTCTGAAAACATGATTCTAAATAGTTCCAAAATATTGACGAAGGTTTGAATTCGATAGGACAAAGTATTTATTTTTTTTTTATTCGTGTCAGGCGCATAGTATAACAGTAATAATAATAATAATGATATGAGTTGTATAAAATAAACAAAATAGAATTAACTTTAAAATAAGCATTACATAGTATTAATAAATAAGGTAAAATAGACTATGAATGTTTAATGTAATATGGTAATATTGTTGAGTGGTTCAGTACGTTATTGGCGGATTTATATTGTTTCTGTCCAGATGCGGGCTACGTTAATTCCTTGGTTTGTGCCTTTATAAATATCTTCAGGGGTGCATGTTTGGGAGCAAGCTATGCATGTGAGAATGTGTTGCATTGTCTGTACTTCACCACATATGCACAAGGTGTCTGTGCTATCTAGCAGTCCCCATTTTATTAGATTGTCTTTCGTTCGTCCAATTCCTCTCCTGAGTCTGTTTAGTGTTCGTCAGATCGGCCATGTTTTATTATGACCAGGTGGGAGCGACTCGTTCGGCACTCAGCTGGAGGTACTGCTTATCTCATTTCTCCATAAGGTCGTTCTTTCTATTTCAGGATGTGTTGACGAGATGGCTTTTGTATAGTTCGTGAAACTCTTCCTGGATTTAAGGCGAGGGAGTTGTGGAGTTATACTATATATAGAGTGTCGTGGATCTGCTGCTATTTTCGTTTTCTCCTAGTCTGCTTGTGTGGATCTTCTTATTGGCGGAGGGACTATTCCTGAAAGTATATTTAATTGTTTTACCGGTGTGTTTTTTAGGCAACCAGTTATGAGTCGGCAGGACTCGTGTAGTGCAACATCGACTTTTTTAGTATGGGATGACCTACCCCATACTGGACTTGCATACTCTCCTGCTGAAAAACAAAAGGCTAATGCTGTAGTTCTTAGGACGTGGGGATTACAGCCCTATGTGGAGCCAATGAGCTTCCGCAATATGCCATTTCTTGTTATTATTTTATGTTTAGTGTTTTCCCAATGGAATTTATAGGTGAGAAATCAGTCTAGTGTTACTCCGAGATATTTTGTATACTGTGGATTCCTTAGGTGGAAGGCACATACTTGTGTTTTGCTTGGATTGGGTTTTAGGTAATTGCGTCTATAGTATTTTCCAAGAATGTCCAAAGTTGATGATTGTTTTTCCTCTAAATTTTCAAACTGATCGTGTTGTACGGCGATTGCTGTATCGTCTGCATAAATATAATGTTTTACGTCACTATCTGTAGATATTGGTTGATCGTTGGTATAAATGTTAAACATAGTGGGGACTATCACGCTTCCTTGAGGGAGGCCATTTCTGGAGTTTCTCCACTTACTATTTTTGCTTTGATGGTTTACGAAAAATCTTCTGTTGCCTAAAAGGACTTCGAAAACTCTTACAAACTCGTAATCCAGGGTAATATCATATAGTTTTTTTAATATTAGCCTATGGTTCACCGTGTCGTAAGGACAAAGTATGATTGCAGACTTCTCAAACGTTAGTTTGTTGAAAACGAGGTTCAAGATCAAAAATATAACCACAGTCAACCGGTTAGTGCGATATTATGGTTAACGTTTATTATTTTAATTTGAATAACCTTAAAAAATAACTAAATATTTTTGGCACTTAGTTATTGCAAACAACTGAATAGTTACATAAAAACTCCTCCCGTACTAAGCCGCGCTGAATAATAGAATTAAGTACATGACGTTTATACGAGCATAGTTTCATGTACACGCATGTAAATAATAATTTATATGCATGGCGTTAGACTTTAACACTATTTGTAATAGTAGTAATGCAAGAAATTCAGTCGTCTACAATGTAGACTCAACATAGATTTATTGTGCAAAATAATATAAACCATACTTTTTTATTAAATTTACCCAGAAATCCGGACGCAAATACCTTAAATATTATAAAACACCTATTAAAACGATAACGAAACGGCGGGAATTTCAAATGTTTTCGATTATATTTAAACGGTAATGATAATACTATAATGAATCTTAAGTGCAATAAAATTATTATTAATGATAAATTTAAAGTAAAAGAAAAACACCTTGAAAAAAAGAGTATTTTTAATAAAGTTAACAATAACGACAGTTACGATTTTTTTTTTTTTCAACAGAGTTAATATTAAACATAATTTTATTTATTTCAATAGAAATGGCTACCAAAAACATGATTTTAATTTCATAAGTATTTTGGGTACTTTAGAAAAATGTATCAGAGTTTTCCGTTTTATTTCCCTACGACTGCGTGGATTTTACGAGTAAAGAGTTCCTGCAAAACAAAGTTTGTTTATACTTATTTCATAAGCAAATGTTTTACAGTATCATAAATAATTACGAAGCGCGACTTTTTACCGGACGCGGAGTCGGTTCCACTACATATATACCTACTGCAATAAAACACTTTTGGATTACAATCTAGATTTGGCCTAACGTTGATTTTTCGTAAGCGACTACCTTTTGTGTAATCCGTGGACGGGCCAAATGTACTAATCTAGGTTAAAACAGATGAATCATGATTCCAGGTCGACGAGCAATATTGTAGCTTCTCTGAAAATCTATTTTGTGTGCGTGTATATTAAAGAGAGAGTGTTAATAAAAGACAAACTTTCAGAAAAATCTATACTTTGGATTTTAATTGTTACCCTACACACTAGTCTTCGGATTTTCTTTGATGTATGGTTTCTAAACGTAATGGTATGTAATGTTTTCCAATGTAAATGAACATCGGTTATCTTTTAAACGAAATTTATAACTACTCGTAATTCAAATGATGCGATAAAATGAATTATGATTTATTGGAAACATCACCGAACATTTTAAAACGTATACATGATGTGATTTATGTATTTAGTTCATATTATAAATAAAAAAAAATGTATTATGTTAAAAATATTTGTATTTTATTTTTTTGTCAAAAAATGTAATTATTGAAGTCCTCCGAGGAGAGTCATCATTAAAATTGTATGCAAACATCGGTATTTTGTAGCATTCATTTTTTTATGAAATATATTTTATGTATTGAAATAGTATCGTTATAATTATAATAATATTGTCCAAGTTCGTTTATTATAATTATTTATAATTATGTATCAAATTTCAATTTTTCTTATCATAATAGTGATAAAAATATTATATTATATTTTATGCTATATCACAATATTTCTAACTTCCCATTTGCAACCCTAATCTCTATAAATCTAGATATTAGACTAACAGGCGTTTTATAAATCAATACTTCACAGGTTAATAAATATACATTTATTAATAGGTTTGGTGTCACGTGAAATCGATAAAAATTAATTTATTTGTGTATTTTATCAGTGAACCGACAATTCGATAATTTCAGAGACACCAGAAAAAAAAAACAGTACAAATTAAAACTCAGAGCAAAAAAAAAACACATGCTCTATTATTGAACGAGCAGTGTTTACACGAAAAATATAATTTTACAAAAACAAATATTCACGTCCTACACTTAGAATGTGCTATACAGTTATTCTATTATTATTTGCTTCTTTGTTGAAAATAATTGGATTTCGGAAATCGTACGTTGTGGGGTTATTTACGAAATGGAAATGTTATGCGGGTGGTAGAACATTGCTGGGGCACGGGGTAAGCCGAAAGAGAAATTACACCGTCAATCGGTCATCGTCTAAACATGTCGATAAGTAAATCCGACGGTATCCTATTTAACGGTATTAATTTCGTAACAGGTAAACTCTGCGTAATCTTACAAGCTACCATGGTTCAGGTCCTCCATAAAATCCAATCTTAATAGAGCTTTTACTCCGGTATGTAATTTATCCGTTATAAAATGTATACGTATGTGTAATATAAATGTATACTAAATAATATACTGTATACTGTATACTATATAATAATATGTATGGATCGTACGAATTCGTCTGATTATTTTTCTGTAAAGATATAATAATATTAAAGAAAATCCGAAAAAAACATCCCAAACGAAAATGTACTTTAGTTACACATAACCTATTGAAAAATTAACACCTATTGCTGTTTTATCGTATTCGTTAATTATTAGAGTTTATCATTAAATTATAAATTTTATTGAATAGCGCTCGGTTGCACGGATAGTATGAAATGTTATATGAAAATTTAAATCTAAAGATTCATTAATGTTTATTTACGTATATTTCATACAGGGATTACTATTATTTCAATATTGTTCAAAGCGTTTTGCGTTATTCGGTGCTCTTATTTTTTTATTTTTGTTATTACTTATAACTTCAAAGTTTTAAATGTCTATACTACTTGGAAAGCGCAAAATACCTTGAATCACATTGTTTAGTTATTTTTAATGAAATTGTTTTAACAGAAATATTTTTATGGATTTTAAAAGTCAAGTTTTATATGTTTTTCGATTTCAATACTTAAATAATATATATTTATTTTTAAATAATAAAGCTTTCTAGAAAGGAAATTATAAATTAAAATTAAATATTTTTTTATTTTTAATCATTTTAGTATAATTTTTACCTTTTAAAAATAATAATTAAAACAATTTAGAAA
Source organism: Sipha maydis (assembly GCA_034509805.1). Classification (NCBI taxonomy): domain Eukaryota; kingdom Metazoa; phylum Arthropoda; class Insecta; order Hemiptera; family Aphididae; genus Sipha; species Sipha maydis. The sequence continues at coordinate 75,028 of JASXSY010001391.1, forward strand.
TTTTAAATGTTTGTTTTGAATCTGTAAAAGCGTATTTGCAATTGTAGATTTTTTAGTTCTAATAAATTTCAAAAATATTTATTTACTATAGATAAATATATATACCTAGTGAAAATGCTAATCTTTTTTAGTATTAATATTTAATAAGTGAAAATAATTAAATGTTAGATTTAACATCATATTTGTGTTATTGAAAACTTCAAAATATTTTTTTTACCATTTTGAACTCAATACATGGACAATATATATCTATTGTAATTTATTCTGTACATTTAGGATACATTCATATGAATACTCGTGATGTATTGAGTTAAATGTATTAAATGAATGATTTTAATGCCGAAAAAATCGTTCTATTATAAATCAATATAATATAAATATAGTTGAATAACAATATAGAAACAAAAAAAAACTTCATGTAAATATACTCTACGTAAAAAAATAACATTTATTTTATTTTATCAATAATTTTCCTTCCAATCGTCGGCAACAGTAACACATGATAAATGTGTCCATATTTTTTCTCCTTAATACCGCACTTATTGATATGAAAACAGCGATAACACTGTTATACGTTCCTTCATTTTAAAAAGTAAATCTAATATTACACATATTCACCTACACACACATATTTTATCTACGGCCTATGCATATATTTTACATCATACTTCATAAATGGTACGATATTATTGACACAAGATATTAAGATATAGGAAATTAATAATTCATCAATGTCAATATAATATTTAAGTTAATTTTGTTCTCTACAAATTGATTGGAAATGTTAACATTAAACGTTTCCTTTGTCAAAAGATACTATGTAAATATGCTAACATGGATAAGACATATTTCACATAATGATAGATTTATAATAAGTAATTTATAAGTTGTGTTCATATTTTAAGTTTCTTAACTCGCATGACTAAATACTTAAAAAATATTTAAAAAAAACAAAACGAAATAAATCGTGAAACAGCAAAGTTTAATACTTGAACTGCATGATAGTGAATTTTTCAGTCGAACAACCTAAACATTTTCTGTACATTTTCATTGATAATTCGCTTGCAAACAATACACCTTTGTATATGCATGTTACAAATTCTATGATATTTGATAAGTTAAATAATAATAGAAAAGATCAAAAAAAAAAAAAAATATGTTAATTAATTTTATTTCATGAATGTATTGAAAACACATTTTTTCGATAATCTTTTAAATTTGACATTTTGACATTTCGTACCTCATATACAGTTTAAAGTTTGTCATTTTAATGATTTCCTATCGACCTAACATGAATAGGAGTCAAATGCTTTGGTTCGAGATAGCATAAAGAATTATTGTGTGAATATTTCAGTTTGTGTTTCATATATGAGTATGCTATAATAAAACGTATGTTATAATTACATTCTCTTTTCGAGAAAACGCACGTCAAAAACATAAACCTTTTGTGGATTTTATCGTTTGTATAAATATATTATACTAAGTAGATGAAAAAATGTTTCTTTTCTATCAAAGGCTCGACAAGTGTATAGAAAGAAAAATAGGTTAACATATTGATAGCGAAAATATATATAACGCTCTTTGAAGGTTTTTAATTGAAAACATTGATCTCGACCCACGTCATTGCCAGATGCGTTGTTGTTTTAAATTTATAAAGACAAAATAATAAGCACATGAGTTATAATTACGTTTTCAGAAGTACATCTAATTGATTTTTTGATCACATTTTCTCGAAACTAGGAATACCGAATTTTTCTCAATACTGTAATAATGACATTTATTATAGAATTCCTTTAAAAAAAAGAAGAAAAAAAAAAGAAGATTAATATTAAATAATAACATTAAATTTCTTGATTATTATCAAAGTTATTACTTATATAGTTCCTTTTTTTAGTACAAGTTAACTTAATTTGATGAATGTGTTTTGTTTCAGATATTTACAATTGGTCACCAAAAACTGTTGCTCTTCAAGGTAAGAAGAAATTCATGGTTATTTATTAAATGTAAATATGACCAACAAATGCTAAAAAATAACACGATAATTTATTTTATAATATAATGTATGATGTAATTAAATGAATGTCCTATGCACGTAAAAAAGGTTTAATAACAAAACTGGTATGGTTGTCTTGCATGGTCCCTAATGCAATGAAATATAAATTTAATTATTTAAATATTATTCAAATGTATTTGACATAGTATCTATTTTGTTTATTATGGTTCAGAATAATTATTGAACCAATGAAAAACTTTACTGTTGTACAAGATTAATTCTTTGTTATTAAATACCTGTTAGTTCAAGTATGATTATTAAACATACGAGGTAGGTATATTCTTTTAACGGTCGTTATTAATTTAGTATGTTAGTATGTTAATTTGTGGAAATAATCATGTTGTTAAACTTGAAATTATAATTTAAATTATTTTTGGTTGCATGCTGATATAGAAAAATCATATATATAATATGTGTGTGTGTGTGTCTATGATTTTATTTATTATTTAATTATTTATTTATATAATACATAAACAATACATATTTTATATGCATTTTGTTGCTGAATTGGTCTCATTTGTAAAAATACTAAAGAAGATCATACAATTTTATTCAATTGCCAAAAAATCAGAAATTAAATATATATAAATACCATATACAATGCATAATTAAATTTAACGATGTTCAGTTGTTGCAATGTACAATTTCTGTATGAAAATACATAAATAGCATGAATCAATGTTCGTGTTGGAAGTTCTTATAAAAAAAAATTTTAAAATAAATGAATCGGAGAATCAAAAAAAATCTAAGTATGATGCATATTAAAGTTGTTTCAATAAAGGTCCTGAAAAATATGGTACAATTAAATATTTTAACAGAAAATGATAAGGATTTTTATAGATAATGAACTAGTGTTTGAATTGACTGATATTTTTTCAATTAATTTTCGAATAAACGTTAAATTTTGAAATATATGTATATAAAAAATGATGTGAGTACTGTCCATTCAGCATATTCCTTGAGTAAGTGATTGTCATTAAATGTATTTTGCATATTTTAAATTTTAGAACTATAATAGTGCGCACAATGCTGAGTGGCTTTGTGGTCCTTCCGAACAAACATAGTAGATTTACTACTTAAAAAAAAATACATGAAAAAAATGAATGAAAGAAAAATATGAGCTTTAATGATATTTTTTCGTTCATGTTTGTTTAGATCCTCGTTAAAGAGATTTTCCATTGTTCTTATTTTAATTATATTCACACTCCTTCGACGTCCAAAAAAAGTCAAAAGAAACCTTTTAACTTTTGTTATTCTAGTGAAAAATGATCAGTCCACAGATTATTTTCCGACCTCTTACAATAGTAAGTTATAGTGCCCTTCTCTACTACTCAGATAAAAGAATAAACTGATGTTTTATAAAAAAAAAATAAAGTATATAATTTATTAATGACAAGATGCGTATATTATTCAAAAACTAAAATGAAAAGTAAGATGGGAATGAGATACAATGAAAATTCGATTTATAATTCGTACTTTTCTGGTTTTGGTATACTTCTTTAAAACTGATGATGTGAGTTGTTTTAGTTTCTAATAATATTACAGATTTAATGTCTAGACATAATTATTTTTTAATGTATGCTACACCTTCATTTTCAATTAATAAACATATAGTCTTTCTTAGTCGTTGGGCACTGTATAAATTACCAAAATAATAGTTTTGATGATTTAATAACAAATTTCTATGTTCATGAAACTTACCAAAATGTAATTATATATTTATTAATTCCTAAAATTACTGTTAAATATGCTTATATATTTGAATCACATAATTTAATACTTATTCATTTAATGTGTAAAAAAAAATTTTAGGTAGATGGAATCTTATATTTATGTTATTATTTTTTTTTTTTAATTTCGTTTTTTCAATCTTCACATCATACAACAATAATTTAGACTGGCTTTAAATAGACAAATTTTATTTAATTTTTTATTTTATAAAATTATAATATTTTAATAATATATTTTTAGATGTTTCAAATCTTATAAAATAGTGAGTATAGTACTAAATTAATATAAAAATTGAGTGAATATAATTGAGTAATAAAGTATATATATATAAATAATAGATTATGTATTTATATAGTATTAACTTTATTATGAATTTCAAATAATTGTCTTTAAGTCTTAATCGCATATTTTCATTTAATATGAAATATTTCTAAATATAAAACAAAAATTAATGCAATTAATTCAAAAATGTATTTAATTTCAATTAGTAATGTTTTTCAATGTAATTGAGTATTTAAATTCCTATTTAAAAATTACACATGGAAAAATTATTTATTTAAAAATAAAGTTCAAAAATATATATTTGATGACTTATAAAGTATCAGTTTGGTTTTTGAAAAAAATTCTGAGAAATGAATTCAAATAAAATTATCAGTTTCAGTTTTTTTCAAATTGTATTATATAAAATTACGAGTATATTACGATTTGCAATATATTAGTACTTATAATATTTTGTAAAATGAGAATTAGTTCATTAGAAAAATATTAATTAAAATCATTGTTAATATCCAACATTATCACGATAGAATATCAAACAATTGTTGCATCTAGATATTCTAATAACTTCGTCATTCTCTTAAAATAAATCAAAAATAAATAAAGGAACACACATTATTTTTAAAATTGAGGACAAATATTTTAAAATAAATATAGTAAAAAAAAGACTTAAATTATATATTTGAAATTATGTTAAAAATATTTTATTTTTTATATTAATATACATTTTTTGATACTATTTATTTTTATAACACAATTAATATATAAGATTTGTTTATTTTCTGTTCCTAAAATAAATATGATTTTTCAATATAGATATTACTATAATTAACTAAAAAATATTGTCTAGTTACATAATATACTAGTATTGCATCAATGATCTCGCCTCATTAACAATTTATTATTTAAGCAATATTTCAAGTTATTTTTTTGATGATAATAAATTATATGCAATTATGACATAAATAACAGGATTTAACACTGCATAATGTATCGGATTACATAACCGTAAATATGTCTAGTTAACAAAAAATAGTATCATAAAGCAACCTTAACAATTCAGTAGTATGGTGATTTGAGAGAATTTTTAGGATGTTTGTAGGTAATCATCTTATTTCATTTTTTTTTTCTCTCTCGATTATTTTCGGGCTTATATGTTTGCGATTCGGTAAATTCTTCAAGCCTTCTGGGACACGGTGAAAAATCAAATTACAAGTTCTGCCGACATTTATCACTTTTATGACCTTGTCCGAGATTTTCACCGTGTTGTGCACCGTTTCCATTCCGTTTATATACTTTATTTCATTGTTATTATTGTTATTTATATGAAAATGCCGCAAGTGTGTGTATGTGGCAGCAAAATTTCTTATCGAGGTCATGTCACAGAATCAAGCGGCGTAAATTTTTATCCTGCTAAGATTTATAGCGTTTACTTTTTCTATTTTTATTTTTTATTTTTATTCTTCCACGCACCGCCTTAAAAATAAGAAAAAATAGAGGAAGGGGGCAATATATCGGACCTGCGAAAAATATGTTACGGGCCAGTTAAAGTGTCGACCGCAAGACATTCCTCTTTTTCATTTTATCTCTATATTTTCTTTTTTTTTTTCGTTGTTCTAAAAAGTGAAAAATGCTCAAACAATTCCGGAATGTTATTCTACACAAACAAGTGAAAAACTAATATGTGTTTTTTTCGAATTTTTCTTTTTCGTGTGTTATTAAACTCTATTTTACCTAAGTTATACCACTGCATACTAATATAATATATTACGCTTATGTTACAATAGTGTTTGTAATAATCTCAAACATTTTTTACATATGCGAATCGTACATTTTGTGATAGATAATTCTGCTTAAGAAAATTTTAAACTATGAAGAATAAAATTCAATTTCAATGATATTGCCAGGTTCAATTTATACTAATACATAATTACAATAATATGACATTATATTACATGTATATAAATATTTATAAATATTTGTATGTAATTATGTCAGATTAAAATTATTTCTAATTATTCAAAAAAAATGAATCTAGTCTTTGATAACAAATACATTTTTTTAAATACGCTTATTTTTAACCAAATTAAATTAATGGGTTATTTGTGAATTCAATTAGTTGTATAATCATGACTATTATAGATTTTAAAATACAATAAAAAAAAAAAAAAACTTTATCGACTATTTAAATAGAATAATTAATTAAATTGTTATCCTTGGAATTACTAAAATTTAATCTGATATTTGTTTTAGTTTAAAAATGTCCACGTTGAAAATTTGTAACAACGTTTTTTCTCTTTATTATCCGTTATTTAAATGATGGATTTGTTGCTATAGTGTTCTTCAAAATAAATTTGTTATTCATAGACTGACATAAATCTCATCGATACAATGTACATTATGTATACTACTTTAAAACATGTTTTTTTTTTTCCCCAATAGGCTACTAAAAATAATATCAAAAATTTATTGAAAAATTTCCTTTTTGAATACTAATATTATCATTGTGAACCGATCGGCATACACAAATATTTATTTATGTAAATTGTTCGTTTAGACGATGTCTTGCTCTATTCGTAGTATTGCTATACACTGATGAACTGAGATACCGAAAAGTTATAGTATATTTTTACAAGATGTCGAAATAAATATAACTTTTTTTTATACCTTAATATAATATATTATTTTAATTTGGAAAATATGTGCATGAAAACCCTAAATATTACCCAATTCTTTTGTTTTGTATGTGTGGTGAATGTCTGAGTACCAAGTAGATCATTTTAAAAATACAAGTAAAAAAAAAAAAAATAAAAATGTTTTACGTATTGAAAAAGAAATATGTTTTGAAAAATGTTTAATTTAAAATTGGCTTGTTGGGCAAAGAATACTTCATAAAATATAATAAATGAATGATTTTATAAACAATAACGTAGTTATAGTTGAAAATAATAAATACTATTATTATTATTGTTGTCTTATTTCTAAAAAAAAGATGTGCTGTGATTTATTTTAATTTATTATTTTATAAATTTATGTCAATATTTACTATTATATTTCTTACAATTCACTATTTAATTTATTATATCACTGCATCTAATCCTTTTATTCCTATGAGTTGCCTTTTTCAGTGATTTTCCGTGTTTGGAGATATAATCTGAATAGAAATAAATAAAAAAATTCTTAAATCTTTCAAGAGATATCCTGTCACTCTTCAAAGTAAATTTCATAGATTTGTAATGTTCAAGAAAAGTATCTATATCTGGCTTATTAATAACATAATCTGAATAATATCTTCAATTTATTATTTCCAACCATATAAAATAAAACAGTTATCGATTTCTAATTTACTTTAACGTTCAATATTCTTAAAAAAAAAAAAATATTAAACAAACATTTAATAGCTTTTCCCTGATTTTCAAACTTATAGTGTATTGGTGTAATTTAATTTTAAAATTAAATGAAAGCAATCATTGTTTATTCTGTTGGTCACGCAAGAACGAGTTGCTCTTCAGACTCACATCACAACTAATTTAAAAAAGTTTCTTATCATTTGAGAAAATGTAAAAACCATAAGCCTTTATTTTTATGCTATTTAAATAAACTTTTATTTCTATTAAAAAAATTCTAACTTTTTTAAATTATTTAACGATCCATTTTATTTTTTTTTATATGTATACTTACTAATTTTTTTTGGTTCGGTGAAAAGCGAAAAAAAAATTCAAACTGTCATATATAAATTTTCTGATTATTTACTTTTTCGTTGTTTTTTAAAATATTTTTATATGACAAACTCCTGTAGTTTTGTTTCGTATTTCCAAGACGTTGAATTATTTTATTTTATTTCATTCGAGTATTTTTTATTTTTATTTCTGCTTTTAAATTATTATTTTTTTTTATCGCAGTACATGATTTTTTTAACTGATTTATACTTTTTATTGATATGATTTTATTTAGATTATACTTTTAATTATCTTATAATAAGAATAACTTAAATTTTAAAATTTCCGTAGTATTTCAATAATGTAAAATTAAATATTCAAATGTCTTGTAATGTGATTCAAATAATTAAATCAGTAGTGAAATAAATGAAAACAATACGATTCTTTCTTGGTAATATAAAATAGCTTTAAATAATTGAACACAGACTAATTTTAATGAGCTTATTTTTTTAATTCGATTTAAATTTGTAATAAATGTAATATATTTATGAATTCATCAATATTAATTAAAATAAAAATTGAATTTTATTATCAAAATAGTATATATTTTTAAAATTTCGGTATAATAATTTTTTCGTGATTTTATATCAAATTACTTTAAATGTTTTAGATTCTGAACGGAGTGAAGAATGTATTGATTTTACAATGATGTGTGTTTTTTTTTTTTTTTTTTTTTTTTTTTTTTTGTGTCTGTCGACACGTTTTGGGGCAGTAAAAATGCTTCGATTGCCTTATGTAGCAACTTTTCTGAAAGGAAAGTGAATCTATTTGGTACTTTGGGGGGTCAAAAGTTAAAAATTTCCAATATTTTTTAAATGCGACGGGAAAAACCATAAAAAAATTTGGGAAAAACGGGAGTTTTTACGCAAAACCAGTTTTTGACATAATCAAATTTTATATTTTGCTATAACTCAAAAACTAATCGATGTAAATACTTGAAATTTTCACCAAATGTTTAGATAAGCGTTCTCTATACACCATTAAATTTTCAAAGTATTTTGACTTTTATTAAGCTATTTACAGACAATTGAAATTTTCAATATTTTTAAGTATTTTTTTTTTAAATAACGATAAAAATTTTTTGGCTGCCTAGAAAATCTTGAAAATTTAATACAAGGTTTCTTATAAGTTGTTCCTTAACTGATAAAAAAAAATCTAAAATCGTAAGTCACAATTTTTTTTTATAAGTGCTCAAAGTTACAATTTATACGAAATATGTAAAAATCACGATAATTTGCAAGTTTTTTTGTAGTTAAAAATTCATAAAATTTTTTCTGTTCATACTTAAGGTTCAAAATTTTAACACGAGGTTATGTATAAGCTACTCTTCAAAAATCTTTAAAAAAATTTCTACCGGAGTTAGAGGAAAAAATTTTATGACTGTTTGAAATTTAAATATTTACGAAATTGCATAAAATAGCGATTTATTCTCAAACGATTTTAAATATTTTTTATAATTCAAAAAGTATAAGTCGCAGATTTTTGAAATTTCTACCAGCTGTTAAGATTGGTATTTCCTTTATGTCATATTTTTTTCAAAATATTATATTGATTTTTAAGCCACTTATAGGCATTTAAAATATTCGATTTTTTTACATTTTTTTTTTATAATCGGTGATAAAAAAAATTTGGCTCGTACAAAATACTTGAAAATTTAATAGAAGATTCCACAGAAGTAGTTCTTAAAGTCATTCAAAAATTATTAAAATCCATAGGCACAATTTTTTTTTATAAGTGTTTGAACAGCGAATATTGACAAAAAAATTACATGTAAAATATAATATACTGTATAATATTCTAGACTGACAAAGATATCGGTTTTTTTTAAAATGCTCTAACTCAAAAATGAAAAACCGCAACAACTTGAAATTTTCACCAAATCTTTATATTGACGTTCTCTATACATGGTTAAGATTTCAAAGTATTTTGACATATTTTGACTTATTTATAGACAATTTATATTTTCGATTTTTGTTAAATTTTTGTTTTTAAAACATCTATAAAATTTAATTGATTGAGCGAAAACTCTTGAAAATTGTATACTAGGTTTATAATAAGTTAAACTTATCGTAACTAAAAAATATCGGTGATCGGTTAACTCAATTTTTTTTTATAAGCCCTTAATTCTCAAATTTGTATAAAATGTGTAAAAATCACGATAATTTGCATGTTATTTTGTAGATAAAAATTCATAAAATTTTTTTTGTTCATACTTAAGGTTCAAAATTTTAACACTAGGTTATCTATGAGCTACTCTTCAAAAATCTTTAAAAAAATTTCTACCAGACTAAGAGGAAAAAATTGTACGACTGTTTGAAATTTAAATATTTACGAAATTGCATAAAAGAGCGATTTATTCTCAGACGATTTTAAATATTTGTTATAATTCAAAAAGTATAAGTCGCAGATTTTTGAAATTTCTACCAGCTGTTAAGATTGGTATTTCTTTTATGCAATATTTTTTTCAAAATATTATATTGATTTTTAAGCCACTTATAGGCATTTAAAATATTCGATTTTTTTATATTTTATTTTTATAATCGGTGATAAAAAAAATTTGGCTTCTACAAAATACTTGAAAATTTAATCGAAGATTCCACAGAAGTAGTTCTTAATGTCATTCAAAAATTATTAAAATCCATAGGCACAATTTTTTTTTTATAAGCGTTTGAACATCGAATATTGACATAAAATTACATGTAAAATATAATATAATGTAGAATGTTCTAGACTGACAAATGATATCGGTTTTTTTAAAATGCCCTAACTCAAAAACGAAAAACCGCAACAACTTGAAATTATCATTAAATCTTTATATTGACGTTTTCTATACATGGTTAAAATTTCAAAGTATTTTGACATATTTTGACTTATTTATAGACAATTTAAATTTTCGGTTTTTCTAAATTTTTCGTTTAAAAATAAAATATACTTATATAATATTTATAAATAACATTGTATTATATTCTAGACTTACATATGAACTCCGTTCAGAATCGTTATTCGTATACAATGATATCTATCATTGCATTCAAATTTAACAAATCCATTATAATAATGACCTATCCTATAAGCGAGGTGCATTCCACCCCTAACTGTACAGCAGAGCGAGGCCCATCCGGTTTTTTTTTTATTATTTTTTTTTTTTTTATTAATTATATCAACTAAATGTTGATGGTGAAATGTATCCATTATAAATTGTAATCAATTAGATTTAGCACCATTTTACATTGCAAAGTCGGAAATGAATCCATTAGTTTTCATTCGGAAATAACGAACATAAAAAATAAATGAAAAAATAAAATTGGAAGCACATAAATAGACTAAATAATAGTAAGTTTATTGGAAATAATTCGATTAGAAGACGGCGCATTATATAGGCAATATAGCTGCTTTATTGTGTTGAGACAATGTTTGGGTATAATATTATTTTCATGAAATTATCATTTACAAAATAAATTATGAACCTAATTAAGAAATATATAGTATTGATTCAACATAAATGTCCTTTTATTTTTTCAAAAACTACGTAATAAAATCATAAAAAGTATCTTACGTTACGCAAACAATTTATCGTATAACTTTTGGAAAACCGATTTTGAAATAACATTATAAAATAAGAGTAATTTTTCAATACTTTAAGTGTGAGAAAAATACATTTCATGGTCATTTATTATTATTAATTTCTATATCAGGCGATCAAATACTTATTTTAATTTCATTTTTTTGAACAAAATTAATCATTTTTAATGTTCTATCATAATAAATATGGTTCTTCGATCTATAATATTTTTAAATTTAAATTTTTGTTTTTTAAATATAATTTTGATAGTACACAACTACGTCTTAAATACTTCTATCAAAAATATCATGTAGTTATTAATAGTTATAACAATTTTTCTGATCACTTAGTTCACTACTTTTCGATAATCTATATCCCTGATTCTAAATTTATAAAAGTGAATAATATAGCCATATTCTTTTTACGTTTAGTATTATCATAAGTATAAATTATAACATGGCATTTAAAAACTTAAGATTTAATTTAATAAAATAATTACGTAAATTAAGATTTCCGTGATATTTTTCAAAACTGTTTTGATAATGTTGAAAGTTTCCAATACATTCTGTCAAGTTTGAAAATAAATGAGTTCTTTAAGAATTGTAAATGAAAATTAGGAAATAGTATTTAAGTGTTATAAAAGATTTACCATTGAACGATAACTAATTTTATTGGTTATCCTAGACGTTAATTACTACAAAAAGCATAGGAATCTGAGTTGTAAATTACGACCTTTACCAATCCAGACATAATTAATGCATCTAATTGAAAAAGTTATTTCATTTAACTGATTTATAAATAAACTTAACAATTATTGTAAACATTAAAATATTCGGCAAATATTGTGGTTTTTATATTACCGTTTAATAATTTGTACCCTCACTTGGTCGAAACATGTTAATGATCATCAACAAATGTATAAAAATTGAAACATTTTTAACTGTAAATAATGCGTTTACTTAAGTTCGTTTTACATAAATTCGTAAATAGTTGAAAATTATATAATAAATAGTATTCGTAATTGCTTATTTCTTTTAACCATTTAGATTTTGAAAGTTATTGTAAGATGTATATTACAATTAATATTATAAAGTTTAATAGTTAAGAAAAAAAAAAAATTATTATTTTATATATATGTTAGAAAATATGTTATATGATGAATATTTTATTAACCATGACCTAGTTTTAATTAATACATTGTTTTTAATCTAGGTGCCCTCATTTTTTTAATTAGAAAAAAAAAACTTTTTCTTTCAACATATGAATTTCTTTAGTGATAAAACAAAATCGTCGAATCAAATTTTAATGCATAATACAGTTTGAACAATAAATTAGATAAACAATTAACAGAACATTAATTTTATTCTATATAGAAAATTTGGAATTATTAAATGAAGAATTTTTATTTTCTTCTTCATATATTGTATGTGTTAACTCTATGTTGTTTAATTTACTTTTCAGCTTGTAATGGTAAACAAATTAATTAAATTTAATTAAACGTATCATAAGATTTATCGCGCAGGTGTATCAATCATTTTATCAATATTTCATTTAATCGAAAACAACAAAATTCTCGTACACATAATATTACCTTATAAAAACGCACTTGATTTAATTTGGTCGTTTTATTTCCTCGTCCGAATACTGTATAACCAATCTGCTAAGTACACAAGCCAATATTGATAAATGATAAGTATCGATGTTGAATTACTCAGCAAAAAAAAAGGAAGGGAAGAAAGATTGATGAATAGGAAAGAAAAAAACCGAGAGTAGGTGTATACGCGGTGCGCATGTAGCTAGTTAGAGAAAATTGCAACAAGATTGTTAAATAACAAGTTTGGCGCATCCACGACACTCGATCCACCCACTTTGGTATTGTCTTAAGTTCAGGCAACGTTTGTAAAATACTTATACTGCAAAAGACGGTTTTACCTTTTATACGCCCCTTTTGTCAACAGCAAATAAAACATTACACTACAAAAACTATACGCTGTAAAACCCACGTGCACTGAATAACGTAGAGTAATAGAAGTTTTGAATCGTATAAGATTAACATTTTTAGTAAAAAATGGTACATTTTTAGTGGTGAGGACGTGATAATATAGATATTTTGAGTTTCCAAGTCTTTGGAAGGTATACGGTATATATAACGTTAAACGTTCAGACGCTAAGATAAAGATGTTTATAGTTATCTCGAAAAAGTGTACCAAATATTATGGTTTAATGTTTGGAAGGATGAAACTATTATATAAAACGGACGTGTAGCCTTCTCGTTATTTACAATCGAAAGACTTTCCATGAGAGGAGTAAAATACATATAAAACGTTGATATTCTGTAAAAAGTAACCCAAACATAGCATTACAGACTGCTTGCGTTCGTATATTTTATTATTAAAACTATAGTTAATTAAAAACAATTAAGTTTAAATGATACATTATTCGTTATACATGAACATTTATATATATTTCTCAATTATATTTTTTTTTGTTTGACAAAAAAATTTAAAAAATAGAAACTAATGAAAATGACTAACTTTGTAATAATACAGCGAGAATATGTTAGCCTGGGTTTCAATTATACAATGTAATTGTATTATATTAACAAAAATGTGTCCAAAGTAGGTTTTTATGGATTGTTTTTTTAAAAAAAAAAATCAGCTGTTATATTAGGCTTCAAGTTATGTAGTTGAAATAGAATAAATAACAATTTTAAAGTTTGTATATAATTATGTAGTTATATAGTGACATAATCATACCAAACTAAATAATTAATAGATAATAATAATTCATACGATTTAATGTCTATGATTATGTGAGTATATGTGTGTGTAATATTTGAATTATTTTATTAATTTGTATAATCTTAAAATGAACATTGTTGGGTATTATTTAGATAAAATAATCTAGATAAATAACTAATTAACTATTATCTTTATTAAATAGTTGAAGAAATAATTATTTATTGCATTATGTTAGATTAAAATAATTTATTAATATATAAATTAATGTTATGTGATTATTTTTTATTCACAATAAAATAATTAACAATCATCTTAGTCTAATTTATAATAACTAATAAGTTGTTAAACAATTCATCTTACAGCCATAAATATTATTTTTATTTTCTAATTAGTTGTTGTTATACATCACTATAGCTAGGATTTTAATGATCTAAAAAATTCACAAAAATGCAAAAATGACCTAAAAACTCTAAAAAATGAACTAAACAAATGACCTTTACTGAGATACATTTACTGAGATGAGCGAAAAATTTTAATTTTAAAATTACATATTATATTTATATTATATTGTATTTGTTCGGTATTATGTACTGTTAAGATCGGTGTAGAACCACATAGGTACGTATCATATTATTTACTAAAGCTTCTATTGTATACCCATATAGTTTTGGGTTCGTTTGAAATTTAATCTTATCGGATAAATTGACAATTTATTATAATACTTGTTCGATTCATACCCACTTTGCCGAATCTCAATTCACCGACAACTCCGTTTGCCAATAAATATACCATTTTTAAAATATTTTTAATATACATTTATAAATATAATTTCAATTTTCCCGATTCACCGACGGGTGACAATAATCTTATCGGGTATAACAGCGATAATTATATTATGGTGTCACATCACTATTCAAAAGGTAAGATACCAAACGATACCATAAGATATTATTGGCTTATCACATAAAGTCATTGTTTATAGGTTTACATTTCTGTAAAATATACATTATAAACTAGTCACATATATAAATTATTTACTCTGACTAAAAGTTAAATTATATTTACCTGTATATTATATATTACAAAAATTGTTAATCTTAGTATTTTATTCATCCAAAGTGAAGTATTCACGATAACAAAAAAATAATATTCAATGAAATATAACGATATAAAACATATTATGCTCGTATTTTTTTCAATTGGCCACATTCATCCGACTATAGTCTTTATTCCTCTCCGTCTATCTATTGTAATTTTTCAATAGTCATTCATTGATCACTATATAAAGTTAAAACTTATCAGTTATTCATTGTTTATTATTTAATTATGGACACATTTGTAATTCAATTATGTCATTAAAAATAAAAATTATGCGATAACGATGAATTACCAGAACATATAAGTGATATAATATGAAACTGTTTGGTCACATTTTTTTAAAATCGCGAAAGAATTTATAACAGCTTAATATTAGTATTGACTTAAGACAATTAGTGGACTAAATAATCCACTAGAAATGTTTTAAGTCATATTGGAGTAAATGCCTACATTAAACTATTATTTAAGCATTAAAAACTATAAACTATTTATACAAATATTACCTATAATTTACTTCAATGCTAGTAATTTCATTTAAATGTACTTGCTTATGATGACCCATATGTATATAATATATATATAGTTAACAAAAATAAATTAAAAAAGTTTTCATAAATATTTATTTTAGTATTTATTATTCTATATTTTATATTCATGTAGATAATACTCATTTTTATTGTCATTTACTTATATCTTAAATTCATTTTTATTAACTATAACGTTTAACTATCATCATCTTTATCATAATAAATGTTACGTTATATATGCCCAACAATGATTATGAATGATAAATTCCAAATTAGCTGATTTAAAATAAAAGCATGAAGTGATTCAAATTGAAAACATTCATTACACACGAATTTCAAAAAAATAAAGTGTTGACTTGTATACATTTTCTGAAGTTGGAAACTGAAATTTTTTTTTAACAAAGATGAGTCGTTATTACGTTGTATTTATTAGTTCCTGCAGAAGCCTCCGCGTTTGATCGATATAGAACAATATGGCCACGTGTATGGTGGCCATATAGTGAGTTAAGTTTGTTATTCGTCTAATCAATGTGTATATTTGTCGAGTAAGGAGAAACCAAGTCCGCGTGTTCATTCGATACATTTTAATACACGAGGTGTGCACGTGACACAGTTATATAAAAATAAATATACTGTCTTGGAAGTGTTAACAAAATTCGTTTGGCCCACTGCAGACCAATAAAGTGTACGGAATATATATGTATGTATATCTTTATAGTTTTAATTTACCTACCCGAATTTTTATAGGAATCAAAAAGCGAACGTTTTAGTGTTATTCCTCCCATTCAACGTATGCATTTTATACGTCAAACGTGCAACTACTTGAAAGCGTTTTGTGTATTTATTTGATCATTATCATACCTCTTGATAATCTATTGTCTTTTTGATATATCTGTGTTACTTCAGGGTCCAATAATCGGTAAAACCTATGTTTTCTATTCGGATGAGAGGAAAGTACCCAATACCACGCGTTGTTAACTTGTATAGGTGCGGTAGCAGCAACGTAAAATATACGAGGTCATTTTGAAAATTCCGGTTTATGCTCGCCTACCGGGACGGTCCATTGTTTCGGAAGTTTTATACCCACGCCCTCCATTTATTAATCACCTCCATTATTGTCACTTGTTATTCCAAAACCTCGACTGATTTTTTTCCCACGTCAAAACCATCTCACAGCCTCTCATTACCTATTTTTTTCCTCCATCATATCCACCACCACCTTCTCATGAAATTTTCGTCCATAAGCCAAACGAGTGTGTCAAGTTTTTGGCGCGTTGGTTTGGGTAGCTTTTAATCAATTTGTTAGACAACGGAGGAAGGGGTTTTTTTCGTTTTTTTTTTCAGTTTCTTTCCGTCCCTTTGCCTAACTATACTCGCCTTCCAAAAGCTTCCTGCCCGTTGACAGCCACTAATCTGCCTCTCCGGTGATAAATGGTCTTGGGTCGCATACCCTGCCATACTCCTATTGCGCGTCGCCCGTCGCTGGCAAACGATGATTGAGAACGCACTGCCGCCCGAAATGAACTCATTTTTCATGGTCTGCGATGAGTGGCGGTTCAGGGAACCCGATGACAACCGTGGAGTGCTGGTATCCGTTAGACGTACAAAAACACGTGGTTTTTATTAAAAATATTCGTAAATACATTTATATATACCACACACACACACACACACACACACACTCACATACAACGATTGTTCGAGACACGTGTAATTTTTTATTTCGCTTAATGTCTGATAAAACTAAACGAGATGTCTGTAAACGTATACACAACCACACACCACACACACACACACACGCGCGCGCGCGCGCGCTAGCGCATGCGCATACGCATACCCTCATGCACACCATGAACTACTGTTACTGCTATACTGCAACTACACTATATATAACAGGGGTGGCCAAACTTTAAAGATTTGTAATCGACTTCTAAGTTTTTCTAAGTTATTACGATCGACCTAAAAAAAAAAAAAATTGGTTGTAACTAACAAAAATTTATTTTATATACATCCATGTTATACTTCCTTTATTTATTTGGTTTAATATATCAATATTTTATCAATTTATTCGAAGCGATAATTATTCGAATATATACAACATATCGCTATTCGATTTCAATGTATAATTTCGTTTTTCATAGTTATTTAATACTATATATTATCACCATATAGGTATATTCTTTATTAGTAGTTATTATTTTAATTATTTTATTTGTGGGTGAAACAAAGATATAAAAATGTATAGAAAATAAATAAATATTTTAACTCTATTCTAAAAGAATTCGAAAAAATTTGAAAGGAAGTCGCGATCGACTCGAACTCATGTCACGATCAACCAGTCGATCGCGATCGACCTTTTGGCCACCCTTGATATATAGCAATATTATTAACATACTACAGTAATACAAATTCGATAAGTGCGAGTAATTGATTTTGTTGATATTTTTGTAAAGTACTATGCATAGTGCATAAAACATAACAATTAATATAAATATACAAAAATAGGTAAATTAATAAAATATATGTATATCCCTACATTAAATTATCTACCTGAGTGATATGGTTTACATATTTGAATCACAAATAATGGTCTGTTAAACCATTATATCTAACCCGTGTTTTTAGTAAACACTTAAGAAAAAACATTAAAGTATTTTTTAGTATCAGATTCCATTGAAACGCAACTTATCATTATCGCAACATTTAAAGATCAATGCACGCTTATGAATTTCTTAGTACATATTAAGATTATTGTATCTACTAATAAATCTATAATGATTGTTTGCATATTTATATTTGATCAATCCAGATGAACATATATTTTACGACATAGAGCTATTAGAAGGAAATATGCTTTCTAGTATTATTAACGTTAAATGAGAGGGCATTATTTGATATTAACAACAATGTTTGACAAATTATCTTTGTTATAAAAATGATTGAAGTTCGTCCATAATACATCATCCATGTTAATACTTTAAATATGATAGTATATAATGGTATTTAATTTATTTGAAATTATAAGACAAGTAACTATATTTTAAGCAAAAAAGTGTTATTATAAGAAATTGAAAACTTTTATATTTTCAACTTTTAAAATATTCAAGTTTCACTGAATTAAAAATTTTAATTAGATATTCTCTTATTTTTTGAGAATATTATACGCTAAAATATTAAAGTAATTTACTTCAGTCCATAGTAAATATTAATACAAAACGCAGAAATGATGCGTTGATTAAATTACAGTAAAATATAAAAATTTAATTATCATTACATCGTTTTTATGAGGTGAAATTTTTAAATTTCAATACATTTACGAATACTAGTTATGAGATATTTATACAAATGATTTTATAATTATTTCTTATAAAAAATTAATAGTAGCCAAAAAATAAAAAATAAATAATAATTTTAATAATCGAAAAATATTGTAAATGATAAACTCATTGATCGATCTGCAACTATTTTATAATGCAATATACTGATACTTAATATTAAAAAATGTAGACGATCAGGTTTTTCGCGCTCCAATAATATTTCAAAGAGGTAATGTTCTGAATATTGATGCACAGCGACTAATTTCTCAGTTACTTATTTCATTTTTCTTCATTATGAAATGCATTTTATTATTTTAGGTAGGTTCACAATGTTATCTTCTTGAATCAAAATCAGTTACTCAGTGATAAATAATCTCGTGGTACTGTAATAAATCGTACGCATTAGGCGAAAAGAAAACATCGATGCTCCCACACGGCGAGAAAAAAACCGCAAACAAATTAAACATGTCGTGAAAACGTTTTATTTCCGTGTATACGAAATAAAAACGAAACATAAATCGAGGTACAGAGATGGCACGTAGGTGAGTACATAGGTAAGTAGGCAGGTGTGTATGCGTTTGGGCATTATTTATTTACATCGCAGACTTTGGTAAACAATTCCGAGCAGTGAGCGAGCATTCGGATATAACCACCAAGACGGGAATTTCTTTTAGAGAATCATGCCATTGTTGCGTTTCGGAGAGAGGAGAAATAATGAGAGGAAGAGAGACGAGGAACCGTTTTTCTATTCCCCGTCCTTTACAAAGAGTACACGGTCACGCTAACGTTGTCGGCGCCGTTTCGCTTATTCATTCCGCGGTTATTACTTCAAACAACCGTGGTACCGCGAATTACACACGTAAAAATGTATGTACACACAACGCATAAGGTCAACACAATTTTCGGCGAGACATTTGTTCTGTTGTCTTGGGCGCTATAGAAGTACTTGAGATCGTCGGACGAAAATTGGCCAACTTCCGTTTTGAACCGCTTAAATAGATATCTTTAAGCACACTCGAATATTTCCTCGGTCGTTTAGTGCACACGTATGTGTGTGTGTGTGTGTGTGTGTGTGTGTGTGTGTGTGTCCGAGCGCGCGTCTGGGACGTTTCTCGCTTCGAAACTGCGCCCATCAGAAATTATAGAAGTGCGCGTGCGAAGAGTATACCGCAAATAGTTATACTAATAATAATAACAATAGTAATAGTAATAACAGTTGATGACACAGTGATGGTAATAATACGCTATTTAATAAAACGGCATATCGGTGGCTCGTTCAAAATGCTCGTATACGGCTCCAAATGTATGAGCAGCAGTGGTGGGTGTAGCCGTCTAACCCTTTCAGACGGTTGTACGCGTATACGTGTATGTACATGTACCCATGTACACAAATGCGGCGGAGGCTTCAAATTAGCTTCTATCCCGACCCCGCGTAAACGGGCGTTTTACAAAACGGGCACGTAATCACGTTGATTTACATCTGGCTATTACGCGCTAACAAGCATACGGCGCTCACGAAACGCGCGCACTCAATATACGCGATATAATAATGTATTGTCGTATTATACGCGGTGGCGCAGCGATGCGACGAGAGCGCGTGCGCATTAATTTCGTGTCGACGACTGGCTGCACTACTGCCGGTCGTACGATAGTATCATGTACATAGCGTGAAAATGAACAAAAGCTTATCGCATTCGGTGTATTGTACGTTCATAATAATGTGTATTATTTTGTTCGGGGGGCAAGGCGGACCAATGTCAGCTTATCGTTTTCATTATCACGTTCTCAGGAAATCGAAGATGATTGGTAAATTTCAACTATTTGTACGTATGTATTGTGAGCATCATAGGTTTTGAGTAACCAGTTTTGGAATTCAATAAAATGCTCGAGTTCGGTTTTCTTTCGCTTCACGCGAATCAAATATATGGTTTTGTTTTTCAAAATACAGAATATTACCATTTTATTTTAACATTGACCCAGGGTCTAAAAGATTTATAAAGGTATCGGTAACCTTAAGGTCCGATAGGTTCTATTAATATAACCAAAACGGGCAGTATGTGTTATAAAAATGGTCGTGTTTTGTCACGAAACTCATTATCAAATAAATAACAATTTAACTTCCACGTTGATACAAAAAATTATATCTTCCTTTATCTTCTATACATACATATTACGCGCATAACTCAGCTAGTCCGGATCGAATAAATAATGTATTATTTCTTAAGCTTCGTTTACCGTACGTATTTGGTTATTTTTCAACTTGTGAAATATTTAGGGAAACGCTGCTTCCACCTCCTTACTACTCAGATTATCAATACTCTTTACCACGTATACATATCTTAACGATTTTCGTTGCGGCAAATGTGCTCTTGAGATTTATTGAGTGATAAATGACCGGGATGCAAAGTAAATATTATTTCAATCATTCGATCAAACTACAATAAATTATCTTATTATCTTATTATCTTATTATTTCTTACAAAATCGAATTAGTCTGGTAAAACCAATATTCGTTAAATTACAATATTGGTAAGTTAATTATCAACTCAATCTCTGAATTAAAAAAATTAAGCGATATTCGACAGACGATAAATGTTTTATGTTAACAAACAATCTCAATATAAGTTTCGAACATAATGCAGTAGCTATTGCTTAACTTACAATTAAAATTTAAACCATGGCGATGAGCCAATCGAATAATTAAGAAATTTAAAGTCATAAATAGACTTGAAAACCAACTCTAAGGAGGTTCTAAGAACCACATATTAAGTAGTTAGAGTTTATATGAATACAACTTGTTGTGTATCCCAAATTAGGTCATAATTTATTTTTTTTTTTTTACAATTGGAACCAAGGCATATATCATGGTCTTAAAAATTTAAGGTGAGTAATAAAATGGTACCTGATAAATATTTAACGTTATAACTTTAGGTGGTC
This sequence comes from Sipha maydis, assembly GCA_034509805.1. Taxonomy (NCBI): domain Eukaryota; kingdom Metazoa; phylum Arthropoda; class Insecta; order Hemiptera; family Aphididae; genus Sipha; species Sipha maydis. Next base: position 96,989 of record JASXSY010001391.1, read on the forward strand.
GATTTATTTTGCCTTTTTTTTAAACCCTCGAATATCAACCAAAATCAAAACTAAAACCATGCCAACGAGCATATTCCGTCAGTTATGTATCTCGATAATATAATATTGCCGATGCTTCTGCTGCTTTAGTCACTTCAGTTTATAAGATCTAGATTAAGGAATTTCGGTAGAAGCAATGGCGGAAGAGGTTCAAAATAAATGGAGGGGTTCCTGCATTTATATACTTTTCATATATTATGGTAGCATTTCTCAACCTATGGGTCGAAATTAGGGCTGTATTTAAGGGGTAGTTCAAGGAATAAAGTTTAGTTCTCCTAAAGTATTTAAACGGGCAGCAAAATATTTACGGTGATTCTAAATAAATTGATCTTTTTGCATTCTCGAAGGAAAATTATTTATGAATGATAAATAAATAAAACTATTGGAAATATAAATTTAATACTATCAAATTATTTATATTATTTAGTAGTGTTCAAAATGTTAAAATATTTGAGAATATATTATTTTACATGGTATTTTATTGAAATATAGGTGTTGGTTTAATCTCGATTTATATGAGGATAGAACATTCACATCAAAAGGTACCTATAAGTTTTATTTTACCTACAATTTTCTATAATATTATTTATATAATTATAACTCAGTTATTATTTTGGATTTTATATCAATTGCAAATATTTTATAATAGTGTTACTAAAAAGGAAAAACAAGTTACGAGTGGATTTTCAATAAATAGCTGAAGATAAATTATTTTAGTATTGCACTTTAAGAAAGAAGAACAGTCACATTTTAAATACAGTTCTGATAGTATCCTTATAGATGATCGCAAAGTATTTTTGATAATTTGATGTTCGTACACTAATGACAAGAAAAATATATTAGTTATCAAAATATCATTATACAGTAAAACTTCTCAATAACGGGATTGCTTGAAACCAAACAATTTTTCGTTATAAAAAGTTATAAACCCGTCATAGAGATGTAGAAAAAAAATCAAGTTCCAAGAATGTATGTAATGTATGTGTTAATTATATTTTAGGTAAATACTTCGTACAACGTTAATGAATTTATTGATTTATTAAGATTATATATATACATATATACATATATATATATATATTATATATACATATGATATTTAAATAATAAATTAAAAATTATATATATGATATTTAAATTTGTTTGTGTATAATACAAAAAATTTTAACTAAGAACTAAAATATATATTTTAAATAGTAACATATTTATGTATTTTTTATAATTTAGAAAAATAGTTTTTAATATTTGATTGTTTTTTTGTGATTAAGAGCAGCACGTTCATCACATCATTCTTGGGCTTACATATAATATGTAGTATCTTCATAATTGTAATTTTTTTTTTAAATATTTTGTTTTCTATGTAACAGAGAGTAATTTTACTAATTGGATCACGAAAATTGTCCATTTCTGTTATGCAGACGTTCCTTTTTAGAAAGGTCATTTTTATATATTATTTGCGCCGCGACTTTGAAATGTTCCGGTATAAGGAGTATTACGTTTAATAGAGGGTCTGTTATGGAGAGGTTTTACTGTATACATATATTCTAATATATAAAATTCTCGTGTCATAGTTTTAGTTATCGAACTCCTCCGAAACGACTTGACCGATTTTCATGAAATTTTCTGTATATATTTAGGTAGGTCTGAGAATACGTTTAAGGCTAATTTAAAAATGGGATTGACCACCTTCGGAAGGTGCTCAAACAGGAATTTTGAGATTTAAGATAGAAATTTTTGTTTATAAGTGGTTGCTAAGGGGGTTATAAGATTTGAGAATAATATTTATTTATTAGTGGTTTCTATTGGTAATATATACAATTAATATAATGAATTATCCGACGTTGCAAAGTAACCAAAAAAAAAAAAAAACATAAATAAGTACTTTGAATATTTTCTGTTTGTTTAAAAATGTCAAGAAGACGCCAGAATGCCAATTTCCGTCGTAGAACAAATGCAGCTACAAACATGAGAAATAAAAAAAGCGCAAAGAACAGACGAACAATGGCAATGGCTGAGTTGCATTTACTGCAGTGTGTTACACCAAAAATGAGTTGAACAATCATAATTTTTTGTGATTTTTTCGGGCCATGAAGTGCACAGGATCAGCTATATTATATATAAATGAATGTTTGTGTGCAGATCTGTGGAAAGAAGATAGGCTAATTTAAAAAGGGTTAAATTTGTTTTTTTTTATTCATTAGATTTCAGTACGTTAAGGTTAGGTTAGGATTATGTATTAATTGATTATATTAATCCACCGTATTATTTCAAACTTAGTATAACTTTGATACTTTATTAGAGTTGAACCATACACGTACAAACAGCACTAGGTCCACGATCTACCGTAGGTAGTTTGCCTATCTGATAATATACTGCTGCAAATCAGAATTTTTATTCCGGGCAACAGAAAACTTAAGATAAATCTAGAACATTATCCACCGAATATTAAATAACAAATTAAACAAAGTTTGAGTCATATAGAGTTGGTATATTTAACGAGCAACGAAGTGCACGGGATCAGCTAGTATATATATAATATATATATATATACTAGCTGATCCCGTAATTTTAATGTGTGTATATATATATATATATATATATATATACACATTAAAATTAATTTTTGTCGTTCGTACTTAAATTTCTTATGAACATAAAATTATATGAAATAACGAAATTTTAATCCAATTTAACCGAGATAATAATACTTGTTTAATAACAAAAAAGACAAAATATTGTATTATTGATAAACTTATGAAAAAAATCTTCGTAAAAAAAAAAAAAATTAAATGTTATGAAAAACACCCATCTTTGTGTATAATTATAAAGGCAATGAATTATATCGGATACAACGAGTAGAAGGATTAACAATTTAGATTACAGTAAGTGGATGAATACTAATCCCCCCCGTATTCTCCTCACTTCGACCATTGGGTGGAGTTAAAATATCAAACGTACAAATCGCGTATCCTACTTTAGTCTCGTGGTAATGTAATCAACTCCACTTGACTCTATCTCCTCGACATACGTATACAGCGTAGTTCTGCGTGCACTGCACATAGTCGCGTGAATAATATAAATTATTAAATTGTAACGTTCAAGTATAATTACTAAAACTCTTACCCGAAGAGAAACGGTATACGGCTCCGTATATGTACACACCATGTTCACATTCATGTAATGCATGCAAAGATAAATAAACGGAATTCCATTAAATGAAACTATGTGCCGGTACGCGTACACGGATTATCTCGTATTACGTTTTTAATATCAAAACCACTTGTGCGCTTATTATTGCATATAAAATAATATGTATTCTATACGAACATAAATTTATTTTTGGCGATTGGCCGAACGTTATTTATCAATTATTCGTTCATCGCGAACTGAGTGCAAGTATAAAATATCGTATACGACATTTCTCAGTTGTGACCAATGAATGTAATATACAACCATAGAACTTTATGTATTACAACAATATACTCTAGGTATTGCCCACTCATTATGGATTGTATAATATTAAAAGCGTTAATACTTATTTTAAACCCGTATCGGATCGGAATCTACGTTGAAACCTACTAAGCAAACGCGTTATAGTCCGCGCAACGAAAACTGGCCGGTGACTGGTGCGACTCTAGTGGCAATTTTCAATTAGTGGTCATTAAACTAATTGCCGCGTTTTTTTAAATTTATTTGTTCACATGGTATATATTAATTTATTATTATACCAATCATGAGAGAAAATAGTTTAAAAAATGATCAGTATAAAACATTATTTCAATACATGATATAATATATTATATAAAATTTATTTATTTTTAATAATAATTGCAAATCAGTCAAAAAAAAATATATTTTTTACACACAATAAAAATAAAATAATATTAATACCTACACTTAATATTTTACATTTGTTAATAATTATCAAGAATATTTACAAAACAGTCTACAAATACATATATACATAAAATTATAATCAATAACAGTTATTCCAATTGCTCTATATCTGATTCCCCATCACTGAAATCGCTGTCATCGGGCATTATGGTTAAAACTACTGGTTCCATTAAGGCGTCCCTAAGAATTTCCTTTTGGTTATCTGAATATTGTATTTCTTCAGCATGCCTTACACAATTTTCCCAATCCTCTTTGGTTACCGTATCTAACGCTTCATGGGTAAGACACTCATAGTTATTGTTTTCTTGAAAAAAAAAAAAAAACTAAAAATTACAAATTTTCCAAAAATAATGCAACACAACACTACTCATACTGGTGTAAGTATATACTCGTATTTACTTGATAAATAGTATTTTCATAGAAATATAACGTTAATCAAAATCTATGTATATGTATTTGTGTTTAGTAACTTGTCCAAAAGTATTTCAACATGTTTAACCATAAAACGTTACTTATGTTCTTCTAACACTAGAACATTTTAGTTTATATATTTTTTATTTTTTCCTGTCATATATAACAATTTAATTACATTTATTGTTAATATATTGTACCTACGTTATATGATGTAATCCTGTGAGAATGACTAGAAACTATTTCAAAAATAAAAATGGTTTACGTAAAAATGTACCTACTTTATAAGATAACTTAAAATTTCTGTTAGTTATTGTATTGATTTTTATACATCATGGTATTTAGTAAATATATGGTATATATATATATATATATATATATATATATATATATATATATATATATATATATATATATATATACATATAAAATATAAAATAATAAATCTATAAAATTATTTTCTATACATTTTATTAGAAACTTGATCTTAGACATGGTAAAACTTTATATTTGGTTTTTATGTCAATGTTATTTGTGATGAATTGTATATGATATAATTTAGTTATATTTCAAAATATATAAATAATAATTACTCCAGCAATATTATTAGTACCCAAAATGTATACGAATAAATGTCGCAACAAATAACTATAACATTTTTCAATGAGCAATATAAAAATCTTAAAAAAAGGAAAACAATAAAATGCAATATATCAGTAGGTTTTTTTTTTTTACATAGTCGAATTTACATAAAATAATATAAAATTTCACATATTTTCTTTTATTTATTTCTTATCAAATTTTTTTTAAATAATATACAAGGTTTTTTTTTAATTTTGCTAGTATATATGATCATACATCAAAACGTTTTAATATTCATTGGTGAGAAAACTTTTTGATTGTAAAATAATAACCATCATTTAATACTTTACGTAAAATTCACTTAACGTTGTAGATGAAGTTGGTTTTTAATTATTTATAATAATCAAACAGATACTTTTAATAAAATCAAAAGTTTTTCGAAAAAAAATTTTCATTACCATTTATAGATAAAATACGAGTATAAGGTGTATCCATAATCTATATTTAGTCGAGCGAACAGAACGTAAATTCGACATCTCGAATTGAGAAAAACCAAGCGTAATGTATATATGTATAAGGCAATAAAATAATATGGATAACCTTAAGAAAAATAATGTATAAAACACACTTCCACTGGAAAAAATGTGTTCTGTATAAAACATTTTTGTTCATTGAAATGTTAAAAAGTATCGTCGAAAAAAACGATAAATATATAGTATAAAAGATTGAAATACAGATCGGTAAATTGGCTATCGCTCAGTCTGTAACCAGATTTTTTTTTCAATTAAAATAAATGGAAAATTCAATAAGAAAATCACCTGGGGGCACATATTTATGATTGTTTACGTCCCAGAGTAAATCGCATACGTGATTCAAGCGAAAGGCATTATAGACCTAACCTAACGCTGAAAATCCTATACCGCACATAATTGACAATGCCCGTTTGGATTTATTGTGAGACGACGTTTTATATACATATTAAAAACATACAACAACGGTTTTCCATTGATTATAAAACAACATTTTCCAATGGAATTTCCTTTTAAGTGGATAAAATATGAATTTTTATCGGAAAAAACATAGAAAGATAACCGTAGAATGAATGAGCATCGTCAGTACGTTTTTTTTTTTTAAAATATATATGTATTATAAATAACTGTAGTTCTATGTTTTATAATAATAAACTCTAGTCATTTACATGTTACGTTTTAGTAGTATATGAGCAAATTATCCTTAGAGATAAGTCGTAATATTTTACGTTTAAATCTTTATGGTAAAGTTGATCTATAATTTATTTTCTTACAAAATGAGTACAATACATTCTTATCTTTATTGCAAATTACATTGGATGTCTTACATATGAACGGTTTATAAACATATTGTATTTATATTATATTGTTCATACACAGTGTAGAGTTTATGGCAAGGCACATGCACATTTAAATATTGTCATTGATCATCTAAGAAAATAAACAGTGGGCTTCAATGATATATCAATTAGTACGTGGGAGGGAGAAGGTTACCAGTTCTACCAAGATGAATATCATAGGAAACTATTGAGGAGATCTGAAGAGACGTGACTTATTAAATTATATACTTCTACATAGATTATTTAGAAATATTGTTAATTTCAAGATTTCCTTATTTTGATAAAAATTCTATCGAACTGATAAGAATATGTTATTTTATCATTCGGATATTTAATATCAGTTAATTTGGAAATAGGTGGATGAGAAATATCAACAGCGTAAAAGAATATGGACGTGGCGAAACTCTTCATTATTTTACCTCGTTCGAATAAACGTGCGTGCTACCGTGAATGTGTTCATATTGAACGGTTAACGTAAACGGAGGGGAAAAAATAAAATGGATGAAATATAATATTGAATGAACGTATAATATAGTTTACCGTACACTATACGTTTTTGAAATATCGACAGAAAAGCTTACTGAAAATTTACAAGTTTCAAACCAACCGTCGAGGACAGTAAACAGTACTGGCATAGATATTCACTATGTAATATATATATAGCGCACTAAAATTATTTATTCGGTGGTATTACCGAAGTTTTTCTTAGATATAACTTCCTTTTCTCGAACCGTCCATTCTACCGTCTGTGGTCATTTTTCCGGTCCATTGAAACGGAATATAGGATAAGAAAATAGAAGGAAATAGAGACGAAGAGTGAAAATAATTCTCTTTTATAATTCAAAAGGCACAAAAGTCGACGGTGGTCATAAGTTACTCACAACGTCTTCGATATATCAAATTCCAGGGTTCTTGAGAATCGAACCGGAATTTATTAAAGCTCTTGCGACTGAACAATACGTGTATTATTGAAGTATATCAAAGGTCAAACCATAGTGGACAAACAGGTGGTTGTCGGTGGTAAGATTTATTTCCCGCTTTGTTATTCCATTCTATGTACTCGAGAAAAATAATAAGAACAACAATGTTTTTAAATTTTGATTGTTTCATATAAATAAACAATTTACCTATGTATAAATATGTATTATAAAAGATTTCATAGAGATAGGATAATTTCAAACATAACGGTTATAGTGCTTATTAATGAAAAAATATATACATAAAAAATCGAAAAATAACAAAATATTAACTATCGCAATTATTCACAAAACTTATTGTTATCATTACGACTATACTTTTTAACCATAAAAGTTATACAAAATAATCACTATATAGTACTCAATATATCACTCTCTCATTTTATTTTCAATATTTAAATTTTTCATATATTTTTTACTAATCAAATATTTTTCTGTTGAGTTAATTGTGATATTTCAAAAATTAAAATTGATTTAAAACTGTCAAATTTATATGTTTGTTCTATTAGGGTGTTTAATCAAACTACTCCGATACAAAAATTAGTGTTCTTGATTTTAATTTAATGTATTCTATAAATATGTTATAAGATAAAATATGATTTTCGTTTATTTAATAAAATATTTAGACAAAACCGGAAGGACTATTTATTTTATTATTATATATAAACCTAGATCAGAACTATTCGCCCTTAACGGAATAAAGATCAAGTAACCAAATAGTGCTACGTGGCTTTTGATGAAAAATGTTTGAAACAAATTTCCTATTAAACATGAAAATAGTACTTGACCTTTGAATAACATATGTAGCGTTAAATAACCATTAAATAAAAAATTCGTTTCGTTTTTTCATGCATACCTTTTTATAACCTTTAAATCTCTAAGTCACAATGTCAGTAAAGGACCTATATAATAGGTTGTTATATTCAACATCTTATACATATATATTATCTCATACTACACTACTATTCCACACAGTCAAGCATTCACGTCATCGACGGTATCAAAAATCTATAGAATTATAATTTAAATGAATAATGTACATAATTACTTAAAATAATTTTTTTTTACTCCGAAATATAAAGTCGTATTTTCATGGAAATCAAATTTAAATGGCTCATTCATATACAATAAGACTATAATTCTTAAAATTTGCTTAAATGTTTAAACCAAATTAAATTATATTATTTACCTTTAATTACCATAAAATATTATGTGTAAATTATTAATTATTATTCATATATGTATTAATACATGCATGCATGAATATGTTAATATTCAGATATTTCAATAGTTGATGACGATCGGATGTTTTATTCAATAAAGCAAACATCATTGTTTTTCCGCAGCTACTTTAAAATAATATATTGAATATGCACCAAATGAATAAAGCATATCTATAGTACAGTATATTACTTACAGATAAGTGATATTACACTCGTACATTTAGGTATGTGTGTATGAATGTCAAAACTGTCAGGATACATCACTAACATCAACAGCACGCGTAAACATTAGTGACTATTTTGTATAGTATAATATAATATTTTGTTATTGATATACTAGTATTATACAAAAATAATAAGACTTATACTTTTTTTGCAAGTCTATAAAAATAATGTAAACAGACGTTATAAAAAATATTATCATTATAACATTAGTTACACTTTCAAATCAGTTGAAGTATATAAATTTTGCATTTACCGTAAATTGTGTATACTTGATTATGACCTTCAAAATTAAACAATCTACTAGATTCGGTCATACACGTAAGTTACTTCATGATAAATAATTATAGTAGTTTGTTTACTACTGATTCATTGCATATAAAAATAAAACCACATGATTAAAATATGAATTTATGATTATTTTTAAAATGTTTTTTTTCTAATTTCATTGTATAATAATCATACCTATAATCGTTAATCAAGATGAAAATAACCTTGGTACTTTTTTAAGCATAAAAACACGCAACAATCCTCTAGACAATTATTTATATCATTTTGAATCCTTTATAATTTAATATACATATATAACACGGAAAAGTCGTTCTAAGATTCAAAAAAATGTAACTCGTTGATGTTTATACACAGTAGTGCTATACTAATAAAAGACAATTCTTACGAAAAGTAAAACAATTTTTCGAATTGTTATTATCGCTTTTTGGAATGCATAGGTATTGTGAATTTACATCGTACGATGGCTTACGTTTGAACTATATCTCTATACAAAAACGTTATGTTTTTATTTTTTTTACAAGGTGGAAAAGGTAGCATTATCTTTCGTTGCTGTCAAATAATAATAATAATAATTATAATAATAATAATAATAAAATAAAAATGTGTGTACGCATGCACGTGAAGTATATCCACACACGGTACACGTACGGCACGATAGTGAATTCTTGGACGGGGATAAATTCGTGACCATAAATTCGAGCGCCAAACACCCGTTCGGTATGTGATGTGCACCTATATTTATATATATATATACACATACATATACTGCACCACATCGGCGGATTGTATTGCGGCTAAATGATTACAGGGTCCTGTTGATGGATTGCCCACCCCCTTCCCCCGGCTATGGCAGCGGTCGTATCGCATCATTTGGGTGCGTGCGTGTGGTTTTAAGTCCGTCGACCGCGTGTAACCGCTACCACACACGAGCTGTACAATATATCTTCAACTTACCACCAACACTTCCACCACCGCCACTAGCTGTAATCGTGTGTACTCCTTGAGGTCCTCCACCCACTCCCAAGCCCTGTGGCACGTTTCGATTTCGCACAAATGTACAATACAACGTGCTATGCTATACATGTAGCACATACATATACGAAAACACTACAACTACGCTATGCAAATAATTAATTACATGGCGAAATATCCTTCCCACACCTCCCTTTCACCTTGCTGAAGATGAAAAGATGAATGAGAGCAGGATTTGAAGCTCGCGTCCTTTGAGCGAAATATTAAATTAATAATATTATATTGAAATAAAAACCTGCGGTTGTGGAATTTGCGTATGATTGAAAAGAATACCGAAATCCGTTTGGACCCCGTACACTTGCGGTGGCAGAAAATTGAGGAGGAATGCATAATTTATGCATGCATACATACATATATATATATATATATATAGAATATACGATGCTCCAACCTTCTTCGGGCTCGGCCCATATTTGGCGAGAATTCACTTAGGTCATTAAACCGAAATGTAGTGTAACATTACACAAATTACATTTCGGTTAGGTCAAGTTTTTTCACTGTATACTATACAAAAGCGGAACATTAACGGAGTTAATGACAGGCAATATCTATAACAAACTCACCATGATCTATACATTACCAACATCTGTATTATTTTTTAAAATAAATTAATTTAAAATGATTGTTCATTATGGATAGTTTTTACTTTCTTCGACTAACCTATAAGTATCTAATTGTAATTCGTTGATAAATTGAAATAAATCAGATAAATATTTTTACATTTTAATAAGTTATAAAAATATTTATTAACGCTTAAATAAGTTTGATATGACAGAATTCTAAACAGATTTATCATAAATGTTACGTATTACAATATTTAGCTTTCGGATTAATGTTTTAAATAAGTTATTTACTTATTTTTTTATATAAGATAATATTACTCGTTAATAATGTTAGCATATAAAATATATAATTTGAAATCAAACGAAACAATATTTCAATTTTACACATATCGTTATTAATTTCAATTAGCATTAAAAACCAAATCAATTCTGTTAAGTAGTTAAAATAGGTAAGTAAAATTGAAAATAATTTTGGTATTAATATTATTATGCATTTTTGAATCTTAAATTATGACGCTGTTAATTGTGATTGGTGAAACATGTCTAGACAGAAATTTGATTTGGTCCTGTCACAAATATCATGCATATCATATAACAGTGCATAAACTAGAAAATATAAAACTGTATATGTCTTCGGTCCAATGTGATTTTGTTTGTTTTTGGTGATTTTCGTTGAGTTGGCGAAAAATGTAAGTTATTCCAAACTTTTCAGGCACACTTTACGTTTGTATATATTATTCGTATACTCGCACTGTGAGCGACGTCAGTTTGAGTGTGATCATCGAATGCCATTGTTTTTCCTGAATTCTTAAATTCATTATCACGCTTAAATGTTTATATCCATTTGATAAGTGATATAATCATATTTTATATCATTTAAAATTGATATTGATAATTAACTTCAATAAACGCAAGAATAATTAATGTATTTAAATATTATTTTAATGATTTTATGTCATACATAAAATTTAAAAAAAAATGTATTCAATTTTGTGTGAAATATTCATTCAAATATTTTCATACTTTCATCGCAAATAATAATAAGCATTTATTTAAAACGACAAAAATAATGGATAAAAACGTTTATCATATACTTTTTTTTTTTTTTTAACTAAGCCACAAATGCCTTTTTACACTCCCACTGTTTAATGAGATGATTAAAGTACATTTTAATTCTGATAATGATACCACATTATTTTTAAGATTTTAAAATATCTATCGTTTTATTTTATTACTTAGATGAATATTTTAAATACCATTGTAAATAGTAATAATAATAAAAAAATGTAATTTAAACCAAATGAAACTAATCCGTTTGTAATATTTTATATTTAAAATTAAGTAGAGAATTTTTATAACTTAATTGTATTATATTATGCAGTGCAACATTAAAACAGCAATTTAATGACTAGCAGTTGCAATCGTAAGTCATAATATTAAGATACATTCTATTGAATAAAACGTTAGGTAAATTATGCATTTTATAACGGTTCTAACTGTCGATATGATCTTGATATAAAATTAATAATGACTTGTTGTCACGCCATTTTCAAATCATTTTAATAACCATAACAATAATTAGTATTCGTATGATTTATAATTATGGGTTCGTAATATGTTGTTTGTGCTTGTATATGCGCTTCATGATCTATGAGTTATAACAGTATGTATATGATATCGTTAACTTCATATTTTGTTGAAAAAACCTTTGGTATATTAATTTAAGGATCCATTTCAAATAGAACTGCTCAAAACATCAATATTCTACATTTCCGTTAAAAATAAGGTAGATCTTCACTTCTATCAAAATCCACAGATTATATTCAATTTGTTTTATTTGAATATAAAAAGCTGTTTGGTTTTTATGTTTTATAAATTAAGTATCAACAAATGTACTAGTAATTCACGGAAATAATATATAATATTTTCGTAAGTTTAGTTATGCTTACACAAAGCATTAACAACAATTTGTATCATTGAAAAAGAATCAAATTTTTTTTTATAACTTACTCGGAATTTAATGACGAACACAGTTAAAAAATTTACTTAAAAATCATATACTTATACAGTCAGATCCAGTGCATTCTTACATTTAAATTATTTTATCACTAGTTCAGTTATTGTGTGCTCTCTAGTTAATATCAACTAATATATTAAAATTATAAAATTAAATGTATTTAATTCTAATCAAAGAATCAAATGAAATTAAATCAATAATGTATTAAAATAAGCTGATGATTGGAGCCATTTATAAAATTAACAAAGATACATTTTTCTTTACCAATATGGTGATCAGATGATTTTATATAACATTAATAAATTTAACAGCTATCAGATCATAAATTTGATGAAACTTATTTCCCGATGAAAAATATATATTAGTTTACGAATAAATATTATGTAGAAAAAAACTTTTCAAAATATCAAATATTATATTTTACTCATATGTTTTTTGTGCTGTAGTTTTATGTATTCATTATAGCAAGTGTTGCGTAACTAGTGTCATTCTAAATTTCAAACACGTCCAACTAGATATCCATAATCATAAGCTCGTTTTGTTTATCTTCCCTAACATAAAGTAGCCCATTCTCCTTTTTGATATTATTTGGTTAATAATTTCACCAACTGGAAATTATAAGATAATATTTTTGAGCTTAGAAGCTTAAAACATTACCGTTTATTATTATCGCAAACATTAATCTGAGAAAAAGGACGAATTTAAAATGCATAATGAAATTTATGTCATCGAACTTTGTGCCAGAGATTATTATTTATTCGAGTGACCCTCCAACTTTTATACCCGTTAGGATTTGTTACGATTCATAAAATCAACACGATAATGCACATATAGTATTTAAACGAATGCCTTAAGCTCTTATCATAACAACTTCTTTTTCCGCAAAAATTACTGAAAATATGTAACTTAAAATATAATGTATTAAATTTTTCATTATATTTTGTATTTATCATTTTGAAGTATAGTTTGTATGCTATGTCCTCTGCACTTGCCTCGTCTAAGCATTCGTCCGTATCCAAGCATAAATTATTCACTTCAAAATCGTTAACAACGTATTACTTAATTTTTGTAGTTCGTTATTTATTAGACTATACATTTAAAATTTAAATTACATTTTAACGTAGGTAACAACTTTCTACATTTAACCACTTTTTACAAAGTTTCTGTCACAATGTTCACTGTCCATTGTATTCGTTATGGAATTCACGAAATTGAATTACATTCGAAGAAGAAACATAACTGGAGCGAACTACAACTGTTGTGCGCCCGAAAAGAGTAATTTAGTGACGGTTGATGTTTTGAAAGTAACGTGGACAAATATAATACAAGTGCAATTTTTCTTAGCCAAAAAAATCCTATGGACATTATTTGGGAGACTGAAAAATGAAGTATCGAGTCTATTGATGATCGAAAATACTAAACGTTGCACTGACAGATTAGGCAAACAGAACTGTCACTAGAAACCCATCTCAAAAAATACGTGAATAATTTTAACTACAAGAGGACAACAAAGTTTAATATATTGAATCCTATTGAAAAAAAAAAAAGGTTACACGCCGAGTTTGATTCAACAGCCTCGAGATTATGAAATTGAAAAACGCTTGCTTTGTGCAAAAATAATGATAAATGACCATATTAAATGAAAAATATTTGTTACATTTTAAACGGGATTGTATTCTCATTATTCAAAAAATAGGTAAATAAACAGATACTTAAATGATGCGTTAAAATATACGTATGACGATGAAACGTTATGGAAAATTGTTTAGTGTTATTAGTTACATTAACTTGATCAATAAAATACATGGGTAATCAATGGTAAAATTACAATAAATACGCCGCGAAGAGTCCTAGAAGTTATTTACGATTTAATAAAGTTATTATATTATATTAATTCTCTCGGAGTTCGGTCGTTGAGAAGATAGCTGGTCTCTTAATATATAATAGATATACTCGTGTATTAATTTATAAATAGAGTTCACGAAACATCACAAACCAAATGGATTTTAGATTTCTTATCAAGTAATTGAAATACGTTTAATTCATTTTTCAACAAGGCGATGAAAAACCGCAAACTTCTTACAATAAAAAAAAAAATTTTTCTCTTCTTAAAAATATCAAAGTGGGCAATTCAAAAAAATAGATATTGATTTGGGTACCCAGAACGTTACAGACTTTTTCATATTTACCTGAAAAATCTGTAATTTATCCGAGTTAATTTAGGTTGTTCGAGCATATAAATATGTATAGACATAAATATTTTAAACTGCGCTATACTATACAAAGAATAAATATATTATTATACTTAGTTGAGTTGGAGTATAAAGACTTTACTCACTGGCCATGTTCATGCTATATCCGCCTTACCCTAGTGAGCTATTTCAGATTAATTATTAACGTTTTTAACGCAAGAGCTGAAATGCAATCAGCTACCTACTTAAACAAACATGTCTGTCAACAAAACTGGAATATAGTGAAAAACATATCTCACACCCAATTAAGTTCGCATTCGAGTCATTATGGAAATTAGTTTTAAACAACAGACAAGATGACCGAGAGAACTAAATTAACCAGCTGGTACACACAAAATAAAATATAGTTTTCTCAATGTTACTTGTTTGATTTAAACATAACAGTTTTTTTTCAAAAGCACGATAAGCTATTTTTTGTTTCAAATAAAATTTTAAAAATGAAAGATAAAATGTTTATAGTTATTAGTGATGGGAAAAATCCGGATTTGCTGAAGTTTGAAAATCCGGATGTTTGAAGTTCGAGATCCGAAATCCGAATTTTACAGTAAACCCGAATTTCGGATTCTAAAATCCAGATTTTGCATTGAATCCGGATTTTGGATTTGAAAACATTGAATTAGAATACAGAAATTTGCAATGATAAACCCAAATCTCGGATTTTGAAATCCGAAAATCCATATTTCGGATTTTGAAATCCAATAAACCGAATTTCGAATTTCAAAATCTGAAATCCGGAATTTTTAGTCTGAAATCCGAAATCCGAAATCTGGATTTGGCGGATTTTAGAAGAATCCGGATTTCATTCCCATCACTAATAGTTATATCCATAAATAATAAAAGTCTTATCAACCTAATATTTTTTAATAATTATGGATCATAAAAAAATGGCCACAATTGTATAAGTATTATTACTTCAAAGTTTTACTTTATTTTTTTTAATACTTTTCTTCAAATTATAAGATTTCAGTACTGTATTTTCAATATATAATTATTTAGTTGCAAGTGTATTTTTTTGTGTTAGTACATTAGGAATAAAAATTATATAAAGATTAAATATTTAATTTAAATTTAAAGTTCGTAAATTGATAAAATTAAAAAAATAACTGTACAAGTATAATAAAAAATAATTTTGTTTCTGCAACTAATATTATTGTAAATTACAAAGTAAATTTTAAATTGATTTACCATTTTGGATTTATCCGAAATACACCATTATTTCTCTTGTATTGTTTTCTGTTTTCCGCTGTTAATATTTTTGATACAATTGAATTAAATTTTTCTTTAGTTATATATCTTAATATATCTATAACAAAAATAGTAGACAAAATAATTCAGTATACTGATGATTATTCACTAATAAACGATTGTATACAATTAGTATGTTAGGTACTATAAACATAAATATTAAGACGAGATTACGTCAAAAATGTTGACCCACGATTATAAAAAAAAATAAATATTATTTAAGTTTAAACTAATACAATTTATTTAGGTACACTATAACTATAAATAGTTATCTTAATTATCTTATTCATTTATCTTATAAAAAATATACCAAAACAATTTATTTTGATAACGATTTTAGAACAGAAAAGGTAAACCATTGTCTAATATATATTTTAAGAACTTATTGTTATCTGTATATTATCACTTAGAGGAGTAATCTAGGTTGAAAAAAAATTATGCTATTGACAAAAACGATATTTTGATTTTTTATATTTAAAAAAATATCATGTGTCATTGTATTAATTATAATAAAATAGTCGATTGGTTATTATATATATGTTTTCTATAAAAATAACGCCTAACACAAAACTATAAATAAGATTGTTATTTGTCCACTTCATGCCATCTTAAAATAACACAAGTTCCTGTGTCGACTATGGAATATTGCACCTCATTATGCCATTTTATCACTATAATAATTACACATAAATGTCAACAACTTTTGTATAACCGTTATTACTTAGTTTACAATAGAACGCAGGACGATCAAGTTTTTACAACAATGAATGGTTTAAAGGGGCGAGACTGTTGTTTTTGTATATTTTGCAGGCGTTTTGTATTTATTATAATAACCATACTTACATCACTTTAATCAATCGGAATAGTGTTTCAATGATTTTTTTTTTTTTTTTGCAGTCTTCATGCACGCATAAAAAAACGCAAAATAACTGGACATTAAGACATATTACGTATTATTAATAATACAACAATTATTTCATTATTGTATAAAAATTATACGTTTAACTCTTAACTTCTACTCGGTTATTACTAGTTTTGATCATCCCACACCACAGCTATGTTTTTACATTAATATAATAGTAGTCGTTATCGCAAAAATATATCATAAATCAGTAAAAATACGTAAATTGAAAAATTGGCGTTTTATCATTCAGAAAATCACCTTGGTGTTAAAATAAATTCAATTTCAACTTATTTAATTATTTCAACAATTAAATTTAATTTAATTTCAACAAATATATAAATTGTAATTGGTGCATAATCAAATTTTTATGGAAATATTAAATCAAATATGAAATAAAACACGAATACCATTTATGCGATAGCTCAAAGCAGTCATAATAATTATTTGGTAAGTATTATTAAAATACTTGTTCTAATAGTAAACGTTTTAAACAATTTCAGAAAGATATATATATTTTTTTTTTTATCATTCTATACGATAGATTCTAAATTGTGTTTCATATCGACTCGTTCTGATAACCTTATGGCTAATAACATACAAGCTCCGTTCCGGTGACGCTCATCGTCCGGCAGGACGATGAAGGACGACTCGCAGTAACGCTAAAGAAATTAGAAACAGCAGGACCTTTTCGTGGTGGTTTTTAATAAAGCCCGTACACGACCCACGTCTCGGGCAATTAATTTCCGTCCGGCTCTTTAACGGGATTCCCAACGCCGTCCGTTTGCTTGCGGTCTCCACGCGCGCCTGTATATTATAGGTCAGATGGCAACTACTACGACAAAAGAAGACCATCACGGCCGTTGCGATCGTACATTTTTTTCCTCGTTATACATGCGGCTTAGCACACAAAACCCTAAATGTCCTTTATCAGAACCATCTGGGTCTTATGTATTGGGAAAGAAAGGAAATAAGAAATGCATTTCACATAAATATAACACATAGTAGAAAATAGTGGATCTAAAACTGTACCACTTAGAGGCTCGAAGGCCCCTCAAGAGATATTAAGAGGTTCCGTGGCCGTGGGCACAACGGATATTATTATTAGTTAAATTGGTATATGGTCATCACGTTTTATACAAATTAACTGACAGTCTATACACCTTATACACTTTATATGAAAACTAGAATTACTTATCACCATCGCCGGTATACTAGTTAATTATTAAAAACGATTAGTGATTGAAAACCATAAATTTTTGTGGGATATAAATAATAATGATAAAAAAGAAAAATGCAATAAAAAATAACCCAGAGACGTGCTTGAAATATACAGGTGTATTCATGGTCAGCTGATGCGGCTTATCTATTTATTGATATCTGAAGAGCTGTCTTAAAAATATAATAATAAAACCTGCTGCTACAAGTTCACGTAATTCGTTTGACCGAAATCATTTTTAATGGAGTCAATGCATATTATTAAACTTTTATTATTTATTTATTTATTTATTCTTTTATACAACATTTCGATAATATATATTAGAAGGTATGGCGGTTATAATAAAAAAGTACAACAGACTTGCTGAGAATATCGAATCCGAATAATTTATGTAAGGACTCTTACAAAATAAATATAATTAGATTTGTATAAATTAGTTGAATCAAAAAAAAAAAAGTCATTATTTGAACGTTTAGAAATGATAAATATTAAATTACGACTCTTTTTGTAATTTTAGTGAAAATAACAATGGAAAAACTAAACGAATTGGAAAATATATTTGTTTTGAATAAACTTACCGAAAAATGTCTATAAACTGTTTTGTATTGCAAAAAAACTTCATTTATTATTTATACAACTTTAATTAATGTTGGATGTATTTTTTTTTTTTGTCAACTACAAAATAACGATAATTAAAAGAAAAAACGGTATAATATAAAAAAAAAAAAAAAATCATAATCTTTTATTTGTAATTTACTGAAAAGAATTATTCAATTTCAATTTAACTATTATGAATAACAAACATTATTGTTTTGACACTCAAAATGCAACTTTTACAATCAGTTCACAGCATACATTTAATACGGTTGCATTCAAGTTATAACGTTCGTTGAAGTATGGTCTTGATCGAACCCAAAAGTGAAGCAAATAAAGTAGGTTAATAATCATATCTATAACCATCTAATATTAATGCTTGAAATGAATAAAATAGTAACACATAGTTACGGTATGTGTATAAATAATAAATTGTCTTTGGTCGGTGACACGACGTCATATTGATTAATTTTTTCCACCCACCCATCGTATAATTCAAGCAGTTAAAATTTACAACGTGTATACCAACGACTACGTTGAATGTGTTGGTTAAATCTTGTTTTTGTCTACTTATCTTATAATTTAGCTCTTCGCTTTATATTTTTTTTTCTACCAAACCAATATTTTTAGAATAGAAAAAAAGGTAGCACAGCGGAAACAAGGAGTACCCATTTGAACAACATAGTACTCCAATTGTTCAATGAGGTCCTTACTGTAAATCTACTGCTTAGCAATGGTCTCATGGAATATCATTCTAACGAAGTCGTATACGAACCTTTTTTTTTGTTACTATTCTTATTCAACATACGTTTATATATATAACATATGTATGTATATACGATTATTGTATCACAATAATTCAGAGATGGGCAAAGTATGCATCTGTATCAAAGTATGTATCTGCAAAGTGCAGATCGAATGAATGATATCGAATCGAATGATATTAAAATTGTATACATTTCATGAACACGGTTGTTTATCTCTCGTAGCCCTTAGAAACTAACCCTTCACTACAAAGGTGTAAAATTGCGAGTGAAACGATAAGTAGCATTGGTCCAGCGATTGTGTGTCGACTTTCGGTGCGTAGAACTGCGGTTTCAAAACTCGGACTAACGCATACTATTTTCCTTGACATTTTTACAACTATGATACCTCTACATCATACGCGTGGGACCATGGTATCACTGTTATATTGTACTATTTCATACAAACTAAAGTGTACAACTACACAAAGTACAGGTACTCTCAATACAGTATAATACAAATTATATTATATTATAATGTATCTGGCTAGCACTGCGAGTTTTGATTGAAGTTCCTTATAGTCTGCCCACATACACACTTTTTTATTGTTATACAGTTGAAAACAGTATTTGTTTTGTAATTTTAAATTTCCATATTTTCAATGTTTATGAAAAAAAATAAATAAAAAAATGTGATTCGAAGAATAAAGTGGTCATTACTCGTATGTATGTATATATATATATATATATATATATACAAACGTATGTTAATATTTTAATGGCCACGCTAACATAAAAATAGTATTTTCAAAGAGCGACTTTTCCTTCTTTTCACTACTAAGATAATTTATACATAAAATAATAAAAATAATAACAATAAATTGTAAAAAAAATCGAATGGATTCACGCTGTCAACCATTACATTATATTCAACCACGTCATCATGATTATAATTTATTCTTATAAATTGTACAAATACATTATTACTTAAGTTTATAATTTTCAATACAATTGTAAATTATTTTCTTCAAGTAACTAATCTACAATATGTTGTTGAAATGAAAGTTGTTCACGCGTAAAAATAAATCAATTAAATAATTGGAAAATAAATTAACGACAACGGAAATATTATTATAATGGTTAATAATAATTTAATGATATGACACTTTCAGAATAATATGGTTAATTATTTTAATATATTACTTTCTGTACCTAAACTTTGATTGATAATTTTTAAGTTCTACGTTTACCTATCATTATCTATACGAAACGATGTAATTTATTAATATCTATGTAATTATTTAATATCTTTGTTATGACATCTAATGATAGCAGTTTCGATGAGTAAACTGTAATTTTAAAATTCCTCAACTTCCTTACCGTTGTAATAATATGATCTTGGTCTGACTGAAATATGATTTTAGAGAAATAAATACTATTTCATAAGCATATACGTTTATTTTTAGTACTATTAAACGAAAAATATTGCATGACAAATTTTTATCCGATAAAATAAAAATAAATCACAAAATTCTCATGCTATTGTAAGAAATATCATGAAATTAACAGTGAACGTTTTTATAGGCTAATATGATTTCAAATTGATCACGCATATGTACGTACTTATACTAGAAAAAACGGTAAATTTATTTCATACATGTTTATATCAACTTGTGAGTCTAGAATAAAAAATATTTAACTCGGCGCTTCTATGTTAATTCACAGGAAAATATTTCTTATCATATTAAGTATAAAAAGAATAAATTCGGTTGGACTAAAAAATAATATAATGCATTTTCATGGGTCGTTAATAATGTATTATTTGAAGCTGATTAAAGATATGATGTGAGTAAAAAATACTTTATGCGCATGTTGTATACATAATATTATACTTTAAAACATAGCACGGCGTTTATAATATTTCATAAACCATAAATACATCAACAATATACTATTATCGAACGGATTTTTTGGTGTTTTGAAATACTGTAAGTATTATTGTTTAATATAAAAATTTATGACAAAAATAAAAGATAGAAAGTCACGTGTATGCTATTTTAATAGTTTTCAAGTACATATAAAAGCGAATATTTTTTTAATGTCATTCACCGACGAAGGATACGTCAACGTGTTACTTTTATCTTTATGGTGGGCAAAAAACAAAAACAAAAAAAAAAAAATGATGAAAAATTATATAATTGGTAAAGCGAAAAAGCCACTGTAAAGCTGTGGTATTGTGTCTCTCTCATCTCTCTCATTTTCTCTCTCTCTTTCTCATATCTCTCTCTCTTATCTCCCTCTCTCTCTCTCTCTCTCTCACACATACTTTTTCTTTCTTTATATTTCTCTTCACCGTTTGGGGATAGGATTCGATCGTCTGGGTTGTTAAAAGGGTTGGACTGAAAAAAAATTGTCACCGCAACTAGCCGTCATTGAAACAATGCGTGCAAGAGGAGTGGGCGAGGCGATATATAATATATTTTATCTTTATCGTAATAGTATCGGGAAAATGTTTGTACAAATAGCCAATATGTACACCGGAAGGTCTGAAAGTATGTTGGTAAATCCTCCAACCCTGTTGACGGTGGCTCGCGACGGCCGCACACTAGCAGATGGCTCGTTGTTGTTTATTCCGTTTGTTCTAAACGGATATCAGTTTTGTTGCAGGGGTAGATATAGGGCAGTGAACATCCGGTATAAGAAATCCCGAATAACCGTTACCAACTTTACCGCACCTCTAACTCCGACCACCGTGTCCCAAGGTAGGGTCATATTTTTAAATTACGACGGTTAACGTATGTGTGTGTGTGTGTGTGTGTGTGTGTGTGTGTGTGTGTGTGTGTGTATATGTGTGTTCAAGGTTTTGGTCGTCGATAGAGAGGGACACCCATGGTGGTGAAAGGAGTCTGAAGTGGAAACTTTTCAAGTGTTCCCGTACAATATGAGGACGTGTTTTTAACGACGATCGATAACCGATATTCAGTTCCCTGAACCCGATTTCATGCCTTCCTAAATTTTTATGATTACATATATATTTTATGTACCTATATGTAAATGACTGTTTTATCCTGTAGTCGACCAATATATATAGTACTTACAGGTATATGCGTATGACACGGAAATGGAGAGTAAACTGATAAATAATGCAATTCGAACGATTTCAAACGTTTACCTTAACGATTCAGTCGGTCGCAAAATGGTGGATGTTGCAAGTGGTGGATGAATATAAGTATGGGTGTGTGCGTGTGTGTGGGTGTGTTCTCGTATGTCTGTGAATGAGAGAGAGAACCGCATGTTTGGAAAACTAATGTTACACACAAATAGTCTCACAAACCGCCTGAATTTAAAACGTTTGAAACATTTTTCATTTACCTTGTACCGTTGGTTTTTGTACTTTTTTCGGAATACCGAAATCAACCCGAATATGAAGTGCGCACAATCAATAACCGTATTGTTTTCTACCGTTGCAATTCGTTCATTCATTTTTTACGATAAATAAATGTTTATTAAACTATTACTATCATCAATAGGTAAATAGATATCCGTATCAATACCTCATTGTAAAACATCGATGATTCAAAAACGATTCGAGTAGTATTTTTTTCGATCGATTATTATCAAATTCAATCATCTCTTTGGAAGTTTTGCTACATCCATAGCCACGTACTTAAAGACAAAAGCAAACTTAAATCTGATTAACTAACTTATTATTATGCGTATAAGTAAAACTAATGCGAATGTTAATACCAACGATTCACTTAGCTATAGATATAATCGGATTGATGGAACAAAGTCGATTTGTCTTGTACTGTGTATGTTTTGTTCTGCGAAGATCCCGAGTTCATATTATTAAGCAACACTGCTCGCATGTTCACGTATTTTGCTATGTTGAAATATGATTCAATAAAAAACAGCTATTTCAGTGTTGTAACAGTATTGTTACACATTTATTGGAACAACTAGACAGTCAAAAGCACCGGCACAAATAATATAACGCTTGTTGGTTTCAGCGCGTTTTACTTTTTTCGTGTATATTCATTTAAAACCATGAAGCGTTCGGAAGATATTTCCAATAGTAAATCCATAATAATTTGATCTACCGTACGAAACAACAACCGAATGGCTTGACATCTTTTTGCGCTCATACAATGTTAAACATATGGATGCGAATAACGATTTAACATGTCCATTAGACATTCTAAAAATATTTAATCGACACACGCAGAGTATGGGTGATTATTTATTATGCTGTATCTGATTTTTAGTTCGAATTCCATTAGATACCGAATGATGAATTAAAAGTGATTATCTATGTTATATTATTCGATGTATATGCGGTTTAGTTTAAGTGTATATTTTATTACACATTATATCACATTAAAAATATTACTTAACCAACTCTAGACACTAAACATACCTACTGAAATTAATGGTAACATATCGATGAGGTGGAGTGTAATATTTCTGCAATTAATTAAATCTTCAAAATGTTAATTACTAATATTTGTATTTTCCCTAAAATATATTTTTCGGTTTTGAATAAACTCTCAGTGTTTTTTTAATAAATAAACATTTTAACACAAAAACATAATGTTAAAAATAAAAAACGAATTAGAAAGGGCAAAAATGTCAGTTAATAAATTGAAAACTAAAGTTGAAATTGAATGTGTCAAAAACTGATAAAATTAACATATTTTTTTCAACGAATGTTGTGTTATATACAATTTTAAAATTATTTATACGCAATTTGAAGTTTTAAATTAAACTTAAATTTGATAAACAGATTATGATTTTTAACTGTTATTGACAGTTCTTATAAACGATTTAATATGATAATATATTGACAGGTATATAATATTTCATAAAAAATATGGACAATTCTAAGTCGAGTTTCATAATTTGAGATTAAAAATATTTTAGTTCTCTCTTTCGGGTGTTCTTTAATTTTTTTCTTGTATTTTTAATTATCACTTTTGTAATTATAAGTGACGTTAGGTTTTATAAACTTGAATGTATTCTAGAAAGTGATACTAACAAAGGTGCTAGACCACAAGACATGTCGTTTGAAATGGTTTTCCCAACTTTCCTTTCTACGTCACAATGCTTTTATGCCTTTTGTTAAACCTGTGCACATATATACACTTTTGTTTCTTTTTTTTTAAAAAAAAAAAACCATTTGGAAACTTTTCTCTTTTACGCCAAAATCACTTGTTAATTTAGTACCAACAAGATCTGTTCTAAAACCAAGAATAGTAGAATAATTTTCATGTAATCTCTACTGTATACCTACCTCTCATAATTTAGTGAGTTCCAAGGCCGGCACAAAACTTTTACCATTGCGGTAAAATACTATACACCCTGATCATTTGGTTATCGTACATGACGAAACATAAATACGGTTATCCCGTTACCAAAACAAAAGAATAATATACTATTACACTTTAGGTTATTCGCAGCGAAGTTTTATAAATGCAACTATTCAAGAACATAAACCGAATTATATTTTTAATATGATATACTATTATAATATATTCCTTGTTGGTAATAAAAAAAAGAACTTTATTATTTTTTTATATATCAAAAATAACGAAGAATAAATATGGTTTATTCATTTCCATGCTTTTTACCTATGGCTTTTTATTTCTTATGAATGTTAACCACCTGTGCATATGGTTTTTTTTTTTTTTAATTTAATTTACTACAGTAAATCATATGTGTCATATATATTACAAAAAGTCAAAAAGTTCACATTAAGTTTTTGAAACCTTGTGCATAGTATTTGATCAACATTTTTGATTAAAACATTATTGTAATTATTAATGTAACGATTGCGAAGAAAAATAAATGTGTTTTACGCAATTCTCGATAAATTATTTATACTACTATAACCATTATACAACAATACGGTAATCTCTATAAATCACGATTACACAATAGGCTCGTGGAATAATTCACGTTATTCATTATTGTCCAGTTAACGGTAACAGTTCATTGCGTGGGGAGGATAAATAATGACAACATTTATAAATCTCAATTCTCGAACAGTATTTCAGTCAGTATAACACAAAAAATATAACATTTGTATGTAGGGATCATACGAACATTTGAACACTCACGGCATTAGCCATTTAATGTAATACTAACATTAGCTGTGCATTTTGGCTGATGTAATTATGTATATATATATATATATATATATATATATATATATATTTAACCAAAAATATCTGCACAATGTTAACAACAATTAGTCAATAGTGTATATTGTTAAGTTGTATGTCAAAAATGATGTAGAATTTTTTGTCGTACTTTTATACTTTAATATCACAATAATTATTTACCGGGCTGCCGAAGTATAATAATTGAAATATAATACAAATCAATGTTAGGCAAGACTTCTGAAATTTTGTGCGACTCAAAATGTCATGGAAACATGCTATTTAGTAAATATTAATAAATGGTTTATTGATAGAAATTGAACGCTGGATTTTAAAAAGTGTTTCAAAGAATAATTTATAAAATATATTACAATACATTATGTACTTAAAATTATTTTATTTTGGGATAAGTTTGTAATTTTTAAGACACCACCCTAAACCTAATGATATTAATTAACTGTTTGGATGATTCATTATCAAAACGTTACCGACATCTATAACTTGTATGTGTATCATATACATGTATATACGAAATTATTTATAGTAGTATAAGAGTTTATGAAAAAATAAAACCATAATAATTATATTATTAAAGCAACAAAAAATAAAATTTATTGTAAGCCTTACACTCCGGATTTATCTTTGCTGGGTTTTTTAAAAAATATTCCGGAGTAATAGAAATTCCAGAGATTTTAATGTATTTATTATATTAAATAAATAAGGCACTGATATTTGGACAGCATTGTCATTAGAATTAAAATTTTGAATTTCTACTCATCGTTTGCTATTTCATTTATAACAGTGTTCTTACATCCCATGCTTCTATCATTTTTCTCTTGTTTGCTCTCTAGATTTTAACGCACATCCAATAAACATTCTAGTGGTCATCCATTGGGAACATTTTCCATTGGCTCATGCGCTCAAGACGGTCGTTTATTAGACCATACAATAAATGGGTGGTTGACCTAAATTTTAAGTAATCATTGGTTTGTTGTACAGTAATATACAAGAAAACATATTCGGTAACAGAACGGGTAGACTGATAGACAAATATAGAATATTGCTTACTCATGACTTGTTTGAAACTCTTGCGGTCCAAACATTATTATAACTAATAAATCATGGATTGGAAAACTGAGAATCCAACTAGACTTATATTATATTGAATAATGTATTTATAAAGCATCAATAGTATAGGGATGAGGGTTTCTTTTACTTTTGCCAACCATCAACAACTTTTATTTCGTTTAAGCTTATTTCGAATATATCACTATTTAATTTGTTTCTGTTAATACTAGTAATTATATTAAAGTATTTAAAAACTATGACCAAGAAAATGCAACCAAAATATGTACTATTTACTAATAATTATTATATTTACATTATAATTTTTATACTGTATTAAATATTTTAAACAGCTTTTCATTTTACTTTTTTTTATTATTATTAAAAACCGTTTTTAATTGCTAATTTAATTTAAATATTTTTGTAGGATTATGCTCTAATATACCTCCTATTGATCGTGGAAAAATACAAAATATAAATATGTTTACTGTGTTATATATCATTTGAGCTAAATTTTAAAATATAAAAATAGTGTAGTTGAAGGTCATAAAGAATATTAAGTTTTAAGGTTCAACATTGGATAATTTAAAGGTCTTTGATAAAATAAAATAACGTAGATAAAGAGGAAAAATAGACTATATTTATATGATTTTCGTTTTAAATTTCAATTTATTTCCATTAGTATTCTAAGTGTACTTTTATCCCCGTTTTAAACCACAGATTACCGCATAAGCCAGGATAGATAAACCCTAATATTTGTGGTTTAAATTATATTTTATGCTTTTAAAATGAAAAAAAAAACCATAACCAGAGATTTTGTTTACATACATTTTTAACACACGCTTTGAACACGTAATCCCGTTTTCGTGGTATAATAATAAAATAGAGACAAAAATGAATATCTATATAATTTTTTTATTATATTTAAATATATATACATGTGTATGTGTTTGTATGCATGTGTTTGTTTAAAAAAAAAAAAAAAAATATACTATATGTGATCATTTTTGTAAATAAAGCTTTTGTTTGAAAACAAAATTTTAAAATTTTTTAATATTACTTTGTGAAATAATTTGAAACGTCGGTAGCCTTTTGTACCTAGTAATTTTTAAAGTAGCTCAATATGCGATACCAATATGATAATGAGTTTGGAGGAATACACTAGGAACTTTATGACAGAGGCAAAAAAATATATATTAAACTCATATTATAAAACTCCGAAAGTCCCTAAAAGTCCCTTTTTTTCGGTCCGTTCACTTTATCATTATTCACCCCTGCCTTATGTTTATTTATTTATTTTCGTCGATATTCGAAGTCATCTTTGTGCAACGAGAATTTTTCAAGTAAAAGTTTTGACCTCTTTTACCACAAAACTTCTCAATACATCCAATCTGTGTAGACTCACGGATCCGTACGTGATATTAGAAGAAGAAAAAAAGTGATGAATAGAGTAACCGAATCACTTTATGGTAATATGATATATTTGTTTGACACAAAATGAATTTCACGAGTTTCATTCTTCTGTAGTACCATAATGTAAATTGATTGTCATCTAAATTTTACTGAAAAAAAAAATGAGATCCAGTTATTTGTTAATTTTAATTTACGATATGGATTTCATTGAGTATTATCAAGCAAATTTTATTTTTTTTTTAATTTTATTTTGACGAATAAAATGTAACATCCCCAAGCGACTTTTATTAATCAAAATATGTATATTGGTCGGTAGTATTAACTATTACTTATTATTACAAATACTGCTAACTTAATGTTCGACCATTTTTTTATTATTTTGGTGTGTATCACATAAAATTGTAAACTTTCCACAAATATGAATTAAATTTATGCTCATTATAGGATGTTATCGGTATTTAATTTAAAATATTAATGATATAAATAATATTTACTAAGTAAATATTTAAAATTTCCTGTTTGTATTTTTTTTTTTTTTTACATTACCAAAGTTAAAGTAATATTAAGTTAATTTCGTACATTTTAGCATGTTTGCTCGAGTCTTATCAACTTTATACGTTATAAATTACAGTTAAGAAATTATGGTAAAGAACCATGAAGATGTGAGATTTGTTCTTATAATAATTTAGCTATGATTTATGTTACCAAAAAACTTAGTTAGAAACACTCAACTTCGCCACGACTTCAAGTAACCTGTTACTACACCTTTATGCAAAGTCAGTGAAATATAATCTTCTAATCGTTATTTATGAACCACTAAAACTTTCACTCGATGTGTCCCTACGTGCATATATATTTATAAATGTAGAACTTTCAAATAAGGCTTTAACAATTCAATTTGCAAAATTGTCTGGTTCTCCCGCAGTAAAATTTAAAAAAATATTAAATAACTTGCAAATCTTACATCAAGAATATTATTATAATCATGTTGACAAACTAAACAGATATTAAAAATTTAGATTATAAGATGAACAAAACTCTGTGTTTTTATGGTTGGTAAAAAATCAGACATAAATAAGGAAACAATATATTAATAGAGCTTCTAAATAACTACTATTAGTAGTTTTATTTACTTGTACTGTTGATATTAGAGTATTAAACTGCAATAAGTATATTTACACTGTAACAGTATTCAATTAAAAACAATAAATATATCGAAACATAAGTTATTAGATAATATTTATTGATACATTTTTTCAATACATTCATCAAATAATTTGAAATTGTTGACACATACCAATCTATTATAAAATAATTTATTTTTATGGATAAAATTGAGATTATTATGTTTTACTTGAAATATTCTTAATTCGTACATTTATTTCAACAAAATTTTATAAAATCCTTTACAATTTAAGGTTACTTATTAAATACATGAATACTTTAGATAATTGTAATATTTTACTTAAGTTTTACTTTTAAATCATTTACTAAACTCTCGAATTTTGAATATACATTTTTGCACGCATATTTTGAATATTAAAAAAACAACGCGTAATTTGATTTTTTTTAAATAAATAATATATTATATAATATACGTTATAATAAATTTAATTAGTTATTCTAAAATACATATAAATTATGGGTGTTACTTTGTTGATAAAAATAATTCATAAATTGTAATTATCAATACTGTAATACAATATTTTACATAACAGAATTTCATAAAAAAAACACGATTTATTTAACAAAATGTATGTGACGACCAATGAAAAATCATTTAAGTATAATATTTTTTTTATGATAATTTTACAAGCATTATTGTACGGACCGGGAGCGTAAAACACTGATACGCGCGCTCGGTTACCTTATTACTCCGTGCGCTGCACTCACACACCGACCGACCTTCGTAAAATGTGTGTATTTTGTAAATAGATGGACAGCAGTGGTTGGGATCGCCGCGCGACTACTGTCCGACTATGTGTGTAAGTGGTGTGTGTATGTGTGTATTCGTGTGGGTGTGTACTTAAACTAAGGACAATAGGTAACTATTAATATTAAAAAAATGGTAAAACAAATGTGGTAACTATGTGTTGCTGTATAATAATTCTTAGTAAAACAAATAAATAATATAAAATTCACAGCAACACTTAAAAGTGTAAAAATAATAAATAGATATATAAATAAAAATAATGATATAACAATATCACGGCGATTAGCGCACTTTCAATAAAAATGAATAATAAAAATGACAATTTGCAATTTGTGCCCACACAATATAAAATAAAAAAATAACAAAAATATGGTGATTAGCGCCCACGCAATAAATAGAAGAAATTTGTTCGCCATGACAATACGGCCTATTCACTCCGACGTACGGAAAACGACAAAATATAAATCAAATGGCGATTTGCGCTCACGAATTTGGTCCGTGTTAAATTACGCGCACTGGCGATCAGGTGACGGCAGATAACTTGCCGATAACTCATTATCATATTATATAACTCACAAGACACAAAATATAATTAAGACAAAAATAAATGCTTAAACTACTAATGATGTGTGCGAGTGTTTGTGTGTGGTTCGATCGGCGATGGCTTGTAACCGGAGGGCGCATATATATAATATTAAATTATGCCGATACTATTCGGTGTCAACAATTATTGTTTCACGTATGTTTGACCAATGCCATTTTTAAATCAACCAAATAATTATTTTTGAACCATAAAACTATTTAATTTATACAATTACATTGTTTTGCGTATTTATACTTACATATAATATTATATGGTATAATAATTAAATATTTCATCGTAATATAGTGTTTTACTTTATCGAGTGGTAAATTTAACTTCATAAGACATGGGGTAAAGTTACGAAATAATTGTCGAAAATAGGACCTAATATTATGTAAATTATGTTAATTACATCGTTATATGCTCAGATATACATGTCTTTTCCATTCTGTTTTTTATTCATTTTTTTTTTTACATTTAAAATTTTTTTGGTCGCAACCGTAAAATTCTTAGGTGCCGTCGAGAGACGGGTTGACAAAGTAATCCCAAAACGAACTGAGACCTGACAGAGAATATAACGTCTCGTGTTTTTTCTATCTCTCTTACACTTCACCTATTTTTTTTTTCTTCCGTATGCACTCTTTCGTTCTTTTTGTGTAACTAAGCTCCTATCTGAAACATTTTGGATTTCCCTGAATTTCAATTTATATTCCGCGTCTTTTTCACTATGACGATAAATTACCCGGAACACCTACCACTTTATTATTATTATATTAGCAATGCTCGACGCGTTACGTGTCCCGCAATGATATTAAACGTGGGCATACACACACACACACACACACTCACACACACACACACACACACACACACACACAATCGTATACCCTGCGTTTTGTTGTTAACACTCCATTTTACGAGACTGTTGACATAATAATGTTACGATCCAAATAAATAGTCGTCAACCACTAATAAGTTATCACGTCGTATAAATAATGGAATCGAAAAATTAAACATTACATCTTCATAAACCAAACGATTAGTATTCGTTTTTAATTTCTTGATCGCATAAAATCCCTCATCTGACGTCTTTAAAAAATACAAGTCTAATGGCTGTTATCGTACACACTATAATATAATTGTTGTGATAATTTTTTATGATTACAACTGATTTATGTTTCAACTCGAAGTTTCTAAGTAAAGATAATTTATTCGAAGCGAGAAAAATTCAAACTTGAAAAGCTTTCGTGTTAAATATTCACGAGACATGAAGTATTTAATGGTTTTTGAATCACTCAATTCTATCTTGTATAATATCACTTTTAATCGAACTGGTAAACTGGCAAGTCGAATAAAATATATACGGGGGAAAAGAAAAAAAAGTTGCAACATTTTCCCTGTCCTCCGACGTAAAATATTCCGTACATTACTGTTACGAAATAGTTTTAATTTGAGCACTTAAATCAATGTGCGTTGTAAACATACATTTAAAAAATTAATCCGTGCAACAATCAAGTAATCGTCTACATTCTTAATTGAACCACGTGCAAAATTAACGAGTTTCTAAACTAGTTATACTAAATCAATAGTGAACCAAAAAAAAAAAAATGTCTTCCTAACAAACCGCATATAATCCCGTGTTGCTCCAATTACGGATTATTTCCACAATTCATATGTATCGATGTATACACGAAAAAAGAAAAACCAAGATTATATCACGGACATGTGATATGTCTCGATTTGGATCTCACGGGAAACTATTGGAAACAAATTCGATTTGCTGTTTTCCAAAAGATCGACCAAAGGGTGAGTGCATGTGTGATGCAAGCAAGTCCGTCATGAAATATGTTTTTCGCTGCTGTAACGACACAACTAGAGAGGTGAATCACACGAAGTTAGTTAATGGTTGAGATGTCGTCTAAAAATTCGCCACAGATCAGATACGAATGTATAGGTATACATTCTTTAAGTGGTAAGTTTCAAACAGCTAATCAGCGGCGCTGGCCGTGAGGACCGAACACGGTGTTCCAATAAAACCTGGTGCCAGCAAGCCGCAGCTGGGAAAAGTTCGACAATTGTTTGCCGTGTCTAACTTTTGATTGAAATCGAACAGTCCGACCGTACCACTCTTTTTCTATGTCTCTTTCACCTTCTCCTATCGTCCTCTATCAAATACTATACTTTTCCGGTCACCCGGTACTGTCTTTTTTTTTTTCTTCGAAAGACCCGTGTAGAATTAAATTATAAGAACGTGCCTGCTGCTGAGCATGTACGTGTATAAGGTGGGTACGTATAGCATAAAATCGCTAATTGAGGTCACATGCACTCTCATGGATAAATAGAAAGGTCAAACTCGTTTTTTTCGAACATGTTTTAAAAATGTTTGTCCTCGATATCCACCAAAAAAATGTCTAAGTCTTAAATGTTTATGTACATTATTCATTAATACATTTACAGATTTATAGAGTATTCCACACACACAAATATACAAACGCTTTTTTAATGTGTTTATTGCTCTTGTGCATTACACAAATATAATATGTATAAATATTATACATATTTAATGTTTAATACTTTTGTGTTATTTCGATTCTTGCGTAAGTCTTCGTTCGTTCATCATGATTCTTATTATCTGCATATAATACATAATATAAATTACATTGCATCACAGTGAGTGCCGTGTGAATGGACAAAAGTCAAAATGACTATTGAGATTTTACTGTTATATTTAAACAACGATTTTTGTATATTTTTCAAGGTACCAAATATTTAATATTTCGAACTATATTACAAGTTTCATTACAATACATTTGAATTTTAAACAATTTCGGTAAGTAATGTCTTCGATGAATCTCTTTTTTTTTACATCTACTCGAGTCCTTAGATTTAAGCTATTGATAATCGACTGGCTTCACGTTACTCAAAGTAATAGGAATTATTTTTTGAAAAATTATGCGATTCTATCAATAAAAACATTGCATTGGGAACAGTTTAATGTGAGGAAGATCAAATGTTACATAAATAGTTTGGCCTTATTTTTTTTTTTTAAATATTAAGTGTGTTTTCTTGACGTATTTTAGTAATACTAAGTGTGCATAATATGTGTAGCAATAAAACTTACATGTACATACGGAAATGTGTAATTGGAATAATAGAGTCGGATATCAAAAGAAACTTCCTTTCCACTTGATAAATGGTTGTTCCGTCAAAAGGTCCCTTTACACTTCCGTTCTGCAATTAAACGAGTCCGTTTCCGGTGACAATGACTTCCGGTAATAATATTATGTTTTCCGCCCCGACCGCTCAACACACTGAAAAACAGATGCTCTGACTGATTCGTTTGACTCGACCTCGATGAAAGCTTTCAATTTCCAACCTGTCCTCATAATTTATATCCGACCCGTAAACAATTTTATTTTAATCGTTATCAGAATCTGGTCAGCACCAACTGTTAAGATTTCATCCCACAAATCTTGCTCACGTGATAACATTTGTAAACTTTATGCAATGAGTAAGTCGAAAAAACGTAGCGATCCTATACATTTTATCCCATTAATCGTCAAAACTATTTTTCTCCGGAGCGATAAATTTTATTTATTTTTATTTTTTAAATATGATTTTACATTTAAACCATACGCACGCGCGCACCACAATCCCCAGCGACGGCTGATGGCAAATCGATGGAACGGGGACCATGATTTATGGTATGGTTGTTTCAGGAATTCCGGGTTAACGGCTTAATGAAACCGAATTCTCGGTGGTCTTTTCAAAAGCTGAAAACAAAAAAACTCTGAATAAGGTCAACGCGTTAAAAAAAATCCCCCCTTCTGTGTAAGTGAGGTACGTAATCCTTTTAAAAGCATCTCTCTTTCTAACTTTGTTTTTACTAATAATATTCACAAACGCACACGGATAATATAAAAACAAGATCCACGATCGAAATACGTTATGAACCCACAAAACGATATTAAATACAATAATTCGTTTAAAACACATCTGGTGCATCTCGGAAATCATGTATATTTAATTTGTATGTACTTACACAAATAATCACATAATATTCTGCTCTTAAATTCCAATATGTGCATACACTACTCCATGTTCTTAATAAATAAAATAGTTCATGTTCGATGATTTTTATCATGATATTATTATTTATATAATTTTACTTTTTGTGTTGTGCACATTTAATCATCTTGAAATCAATAATATTCCAAGTATCTCATACAACTAATTGTATGCAACATATTATTCATATATATCATATATATCATAGTATTACGCATTTGTTTTTGAACTATAGTAGAACTATATCGCAGACGAAAAATAACTGAGCAATAGACTCTATATATTTACATAGTTATTTGGGTAAATTCATTATAAAACGTTTTCATCATTTTAACCGAATATAAAAGATAAAAGCTTGAATTCCATGATTTGTTACTAGCTTCTACAAAAACCTCATTTAATAAATACAAAATTACATTAATCCATCTGAGATTTGGTATTTAATCTCCGGCCGCAATGCAATATAATACAATTGTCTTAATATCTCGTTTAATCATTCTATTATACTTTGATTAAATTATTTTTATGTAAATATCAAACTCTTAGTAGACTGCACAGCAGTTATCACTGAAATTTTAAGGTTAAATTCAGAAAAAACTTATCTTTTAAATACTACCATTAAACCGTAGGGCAATTTATTTAACTTTATCCTATTTGGCTCATGTTTTTCATGCAATAAATTTATGTAATAAACTGATACTGATGTAACGTAGAACATGTTTAACTGTTCAGGGACAAAAAGGTTTTTGGCGAATATCCAACAAAATCTTAATACTTTATTGACCGTACGTAGGAATAAACTATTTTTCAAATAGTTTTAATACATATAGGTTAGGATATTGGATCGTATTATTAATGTACTTTCAAAAACAATATTCAATAAATAATTTGTAATTTTGTAAGTTAATGTTTTCAAGTTCTTTTTATTATTATTATACCTTATTGATAGTATTTAAAAGAGAATATATCTATGTTACTTACACAATTTTTATATTAAAATTCATAAAAGGATTTCAACGATAAAATTAATGCGTTCACAAAATAAACAAACATCCCTACATTTTCCGGTGTATTGAAAAATAAGACATTATTATAATGTGCATTATGATTATATCGTACCATTATTCCATGATTTACTTGAAATATAAATTAATATTTAATTAATATTATGGAATTACTTGAAATAATAAAAATTTTTGATAAATAAAACTTAAAGTTTACGAAGAAGACATAATTAATAGAATCACTTCACTTTTGAAATCTTGATAACTTATTTATGTTAAACATAATCTTCAAAATAATTTGAAGTATCTGTTCCTTTTAATTTATTATTTATTATTAATTTTATAATTGTTATTACTTTTAAAAATATAGAAGTTTTCTTATTTTAATTGAAGAGTTATACGACTATACTACCATTGATATTTTCAAAATAAACACAAAAGTAATCATAAATGTGAATCGTCAGATACAATGATAAACACAATTATTTCGTACTCAATGTGGTTTTTCCGTTATAAATAATAATTTTCAAACAATTTCCGATGCTATAATGACCATGACCATTCAAGTTATAATTATAATAACCATACTATTGGTCCGGATATTTAGCAGTGGGGTTCTTTTCATTAAACCTCCATTGTATTTTAATTTATTGTTATCATTCGATATTAGTTTTATTTTAAAACCAATACTATCACCACAACAATTTTAACAACCTGACAATTTTTTTAGTTTAATTTAGAGTTCATTAAGTATATCTGAAAATATTAAAGGGGTTAGAAATAAAGTTTATTATATAGGCGATACTGAACCAAATATTTATTTATTTAATTTAAAATACTTTTAAATATTTATAACAAAACTTAAACCACAATCATTCAACTAATTTTATATAAATCATGAATGAGTGTCGATTTAATTTTTAATAAGGATTTTTCATGTAAAACTGTAAAAATATGACAAACATTTATCTTTTAGATGTATTTACAACAGAAAGTTAATATTTTATGAATAAAATAGTATATTTTACATATAAGTATTTTCCTGTATTAATAATAATAACATATATATACTAGCTGAATAACACAATGTGTGTATTAATTAATTTGTGTATTTTTCGCGGAAAAAAATTGGCCATCAAGAAGTAATTGTGAAGGTTCCGGTGAAGTGGGAAAAAATAACAGTTTAAATTGAAGTCTGATGCACGTTTTATGTTAGATACTTCATTGCTGAATTTTAACGCCTGACAAAATTGCCATACTTTGTTCATTTAACCGGAAACAATTATGGAATGCGCAAATTAATTATTGACTGATGTATATTCAAACGCAAGAAGAACAAATGATGCACATGTTTGGTAAATGCTTGTTCACATTCAGTCTCGATCTCCTGCTCTAAATGAGACTATGTGGTGTTCGCGCACTACCTTTGTTGTCGATATTACTCATCACAGACGTTCATCACGATGTTCTGGAGATACTTGTGCACAACTCTCTCTTTTCCTGATTTTTTAAGCTTTGATTTTTACCGTGATTTCATAGAAGTTCTCTTTCAACATGTTTGCATTATGACATCTGGTATTCCGATTGTGAATTTTAGATTTCTTCGGCGACGTTAAAATAGAATAGGAATCATAAAATGAAAAAGCAAGCAAATAACACTTATATGTTTTTGAACGTTTATGGTATTATAGTTTATTGTTACCGAGATAATGATTAAAGTGTCAATAGACTAAATCCACCGCCATCTGTTTTTCTGAATTCGGCGTATCCATTATATTCCAGTTATGTTCCAAGCGTAATACATCGGTACCTGAACATACAGAAAAGTCATTACGAATCAATTTATTGCATAGGGATCAATAAAAGTGGTAATTGTCGTATTTAGAAGAAAATATAGTTGCTATTAGTTAGAGTCTATCGAACACAAATATATGTGTAATATATGATATTAAGTGTAACGAATGCTGTACTAATCCGGTAGACTCAATATTTTTTTTTTTTTTTTTATACAAAACTGGTCTAAATAATTACGAATACAACAGCAACTATAAAATCAATGTCATTGATATAGTTGAATTTATTTATTTATATATATATAATGTTATAATGAATAAAATTATCGGTATTTATTAGTATTATTATATCACTGAAAAATCTAAAATATTTTTCGATTGCATAAATTCTACATAAAATTATTTATTTAATTTTAATCTTGATAAAAACTAATATGTTAAGTATTATAAACTTTTTTCTATACACAATTTATAATAAAATAGAAATACTTAGTTTTCACTTTTTTGGCAGCTATTATATTAAATTTATTTTCGTTAATTGTGATCGGATAAGATAAATATTACATATTTTAGATTAGCTAAAATGTTAATGATTAATGGTCATAAAATAGTATGTTTTTGCACGCATTTGTGTTGTTATATTGCCTATATATTACGCCGTTGAATTTATATTACACTTAATTATTAATTATTGCTATTACGCAAAAAGTTATACTCATTTTTATTTTCGATATTATTACCGACATAACATTACTATGATTAATATATTTTTTAAATCAAATTCACTAACTATTATAAATATACAATAACAAGAGTAAACAAATAATTCGTTGTATAAATTATATATTGTATGCATTATTACAAACACATTTGTATTGCATAAATAGTATAATGTAACAAACGTTTCTTTTTACAATTGATTACATATCTATTAATTATTATTTTATTCATGATAACGATATCAGTACATAAATTGTTTTTTATTTGTATATATTTATTCAAGAATATGTTTTTAAAGAAACTTTGTGTCTTAAAAAATATTTTTTGAAATTTTATTGTTCTTATTTTTCGACCGAAATGATTTTAAAAAATACTCTATATAATTAAAATACTCACTAACAAAAATAAATGTAATATCCTCTATATTATTGGTTGTTATAACAATAATGATTTACTCAAAATTAACAGCGTGCCAATTACGTGCAACTATTTTAAACACCTACCGTCACGATATTACCTTATAGAATAATTTTTTTTTTTTACATATAAACGATGAATATACACATTTAACATTTAAAATTAGGTAAATATTTTATTTTCATAGCTGTTTATAAATGATTATAGTAATTTACTTTTATAGTGAAAAATGTTATATGCATGGTTCCATCATATATTTTACACCTGCCAATATTTTATTCGAGACAATGATTAAATCCAAGCAAAAATTAAAGTATATATTATTTATTAAGAACAAAAAAAAATTTACTAATTCATAGCAAAAAGAGATTAATGTACATTTTTTAATGTTTATATTATAGAAATCTGGGCTTATTAGATAGTTGTTTGTATAAAGTTAGGTCTAGATCGATCAACGAGAATTAATTAATAATTAATAATCTGAGATACAATTATGAGTGCAGGGTACTTTAAAATTCACGCACAATAAGAAATTGATAAAATCTGTGTCAAAAATTGATAAATTCAGTACCTATGTATTTATACAGAAAAAACTATGCTCTTGTTGATCACGTGCTTCCGACACGGCTTTTTATCATGCACAGTGCTCAAGTCAAAATATGCTTGTCATCATGATAGTAGTCGGCACTTAATGCACGCTCGAGATACGCTGTAACCTACACTACGATTAAATTGTAAAAATAAAAAATAAATCTGAAAATGTTTAGTCCGTGCTTTTTTCGTCAACAACAGATTTTTTTGTTAGAAAATTATTCATTGACTATTTATTATTTTTTAATTATTTTTTAATTTTAACTTAAATTCGCTTACAATTATATGTGATATTTTGTGAGTTACTATTGGATCATTAAGTTTATCAAAAATTAATTTTTAATAGTATAA
The DNA here is from genome assembly GCA_034509805.1 of Sipha maydis. Taxonomy (NCBI): domain Eukaryota; kingdom Metazoa; phylum Arthropoda; class Insecta; order Hemiptera; family Aphididae; genus Sipha; species Sipha maydis. The sequence goes on from JASXSY010001391.1 coordinate 136,662, forward strand.
AAAAAATAACATACATCAGCTTTAAAATATACTGATTATTTATATTAAAATAAATGTGTTGCCTAATTTCTTGTTTATATTGTTATTATTTAAATATTAATTAAGTGTAATATGAAATAGCTATTTAATGTATTAAAAGAGAAAAAAAAAGAAAGAGTATATAGTATAGCATAACCATAAAATTAAGATTATAATCACAAGTTTTTTTTTTTTTTATAGGCGATATAGTATAGAATATAAAATTGTTTTTAACATATTTATAGATTATTTTGAGAATATATATTAAATTCAATTAATTGAAAGACCAAAAATATATTATTATTATCTTATGGATCTTATGGTAGAAAACATATGTAAGTCTATATTTTAAAAAATTCAAATATATTTTATGTCTTGAAAAACATTTAGTAGAAGATAAAGTTTATACCTATGTACGCGTATAACGTAATTGAAGAATTCAACCAATTTTTGAAACATTAGTTTAAATTACACAGTTTTTTTTATCTTTAAAATTTGTAAAAGTAGACCTATCTGGTCTTAGCAATGAGCTCTTCAATTTCAACGAGTAAATTAAACTATTTGTGTGCTCATGGTAGAAACATAAACACCAGTACCGCAACATAAAACAAAATAAAACAAAACAAAAAAAAAAACCTTTAACGAGCTTAATATCCTGAATAAATATTTTAGTGTTTGATTTTCTTTACAAGTTTTTAAATTAAATATAATCAATCTTAGGAGACATTTTTTAATATAGTATTCACAAAATAAATCACTAATATTTATAACTTTGAAAGTGTCTCATTTTAACATTATGTAAAATAGTGTCACATCTGTAAACTACTGTTATAGCATATAACCTAAAGGCATTTTCTAAGTAGTTTCATTTGTTTTGCATTTTAATTGATCGTAATAAGATGTTAACACATTTCGGTAGTAAATCTTCATAATTATATTCAATTAAATATATAAACTATTGCAAAGTATGATTAGAAAATCACAAGGAAAAGCATATAATACATAATAAAAATATACAAACGTAACTCGAGTAATTATAATCATGGATGTTATTTAGGGGAGGGATGTAAATTGTGTGACGCCACTTCTAAGTTAAAATATTAGTAACTAGTCCTCTATTAATGCCCCTAGGGGGCTGTTGTATTTGACTAAATTTTAAAAATAAAATATTAATTAATTTTATTTACTATATACATATAAGTATGTTTATATAGGTTGTTTATAGGACAAGTAATGTAATTATTCGAGAAAAATGATAAAATGTGATATTGCCATACAATAACAAATAATGATGGGGGGGTTCCAATATAATATTTTATGTACGGCGTCTTATCACAACTTACTGATTTCGAGATCTTTACCATGCTATCATATTATGCTATCATAGTATCATATTCGACATTATACTTCTAATTAAAATTATATTATATTTTCTATTAATATCATGTCAGTCATTTTAATTAACAATATCAAAAAATCCTTTTTTTAAGATTGGTGGTGTTTAATTTTAGAATTCAAATGAATTCCTTTAAACCACGTTTCCTTTTTTTCCAATTCCTAATAGTAATGAAATGGCTTTTATATTAATATATGTATATGTATCTATATATATATATATATATATATATATATATATATATATATATATATATATATATATATATATATATTATTTTTTTTATGGCCCAGTTAAATGTTAAAATTTTTCTCCAAAAGACTCACATATCCAGAAAAAAATACTGAAATTAATCTCTTGTTTGTATTATGTAAATTACTTACAACACATTTATAATAAAATAGAAAACTCTAAACACCAACGACTCTCAATTAGATTACCAAGAGAGCTGATAATACTAACTTTAAAGAACATTGATCATTGAGACATGGATAAGTGGTAGTTTACATTTTATTTTTCAATTCAATTCTCAATATTTACACCTCGAAAATATGGAGTCTTACGGAATCCATTTAATTTTTATTTCTTTGATCTTTAACCTATAATATTTCTAAGCTATCCAAATTCGTATTCGTGCGTTTATGCATTTATCCATAATACAAATGAAACCAAGTGAGAACGGTTATTTTTTTTTTTCTTTTGCGGTACATCTCATTCTAATTTAAATTAAAAATATTGTAAGTGAAAATTATCGAGATGAATATTGAGACATTATATTGTCATGGTTTGGTAATTTATTTAAATCTACAGAATATTTATCCTTAAATAACAATTCATAATTTTTTCGATTGATACAATGTATTGAATTTTAATTATTGCCGTAAATTTAATAATTAAATACTGTTTTATTGAGCTTCTTTATCAGCTGAACTGTTTATTTTGACATTGAGTATTTATAAAATATATTAGGATTTTGATTGTTGATGATTTAAGCTTAGTTTATATAGATAAGTAGATTTTGAAAATAATTTATTTAAAACAAAATAAAAATATTGAGTATTTTAAACGATTTCGGTATTCTTAATTGCATTAAAACGAATTAAAGACCGTTAAAATCATATTAAAGCGAATAATTAAAATACTAATTATACAATTATTTTTCAATGACCAATAAACGCATTTTCGAAAGTCAATTTGTGTACTTTTTTCTTTTTTTTTTATCACCATATTTATAACATTCACATCCGAAGTATATATTAGAAGCATAATTTGTTTGTTGAGAAAATTATTTTGTTCTCCTATTTCAAAGTTAATCAGTGATTTGGTCAACACATTTTTTTTTCACAAATCTTTTTCACATAATATTCTACTAGAGAATAAACAAATTTTATTTCAACGATTTATGTCTTCCTTTTTTTGAACATTTAGAGAATGTATTGAAAATGTAAATAAATATAATTTAACGTGGAAATAATGAACGCCTTAAAATAGTCATAAAATTTTTCTTTAGATGACGGTTTTTTAATATTTTAATAGTTATTGTAAATTACAAATTGTAACACAAATAATGCAAATGACAAACAAAACAATAAAATATATTTTATTCCGCTAATTATGTCCACAGCAAACATCTTAAACGGTTTAGAAAATTCAGAAAATAACATAATCAATGATTCATTAGCAATAACGATGCCGTTATTACTTTGATGTCAACATATTGAGACTTTTTATGTATATTTGAGGTAATTATCATTTGTAAAAATAAAGTTTATTTATAAGTTTAATATTAAAAATTCAATCATTTTTTAATGAATAAAATGTATTTAAATTTAAAATCATTTTTTTTTTTTTTTTGATATTCACGATTAATATTCCTTAATCCCTACATTTATAACGAACTTTAGGGTGCAGGTTTTAAACCATAAGAATATAAATATATGTATTTATCTTCATTATTAATTATTTTTATGTTTCCATAAAGAGTACAATTTCAAATACGCATAAATGTTATAATATAAAATACATAAATGTAATAATATTACGTGGCCAAAAATTTGGAGGATCTATAATTTATTTTTCATCCATATCGATATGATAACAAACCGATACTAAAAGCAAGATTAACAATATTAAGTGCTGCTCCACCAATATTGGATACTTTTTTCATTAATGTGAAAAGTTTTATTTCATTTTTATGCGAATAAAACTCGTTGGTTTTCAGTCAAATCTACGAAAAGTTACCGTGCAAGATAATTGTAAAAGTTTCCATCTACCAGTAGTTATTTTCTCCACGACCACCTCCTTTACAACATTGCTTATCTTTTATTACGAACGTAAAACAAACACATGTGTTTGTGTTAGTTGGTTTATGTGTGTGTGTATACGTATGAGTTTATTGGGGTATGTGTGAGTGTTTTTGAGGTGCATGCACACACATTCAATTATAGAGAAGAAGTCAGTCCACTTTACACGATTCGTTTTTGCCACAAAAAGCGTAAACTTTAATGATGTCATAAAAGAGTGAATATAGTCAACACGAAATAGAAATAGAAGGGAAAAAAAGGAAAAATAATATATAAATAGGTTATGGTATTATGAATAAAATTATAATAACAATTTTCAGTTACTTAATAAACTTAAGTATATTGATTGAACGATTTCAATAAGTTATTTATCGGATTTCATCTACCTGTATTTGGACGATTTACCTAGACAAAATAATTAAATTGTAAATCAAACTAAGCTATGTCAAATAAATATTTAAACAAGATAAATTTTCATCAAATTTTTGATTTAATTAACACAGTTTTATTTTATATAACACCAGATCAAATCATATTGATTGCTTATATTAGAGTTTTTAATGGCAAATTAAAATTACATATTTTTGTAAAACTATTATTAAGACTATAATTTAAAATAATTATTATACTCACTAAAAAATTAATTATATTATCCGATCAAAAATTATTATTTTAAGTTAAATGTATCAAAATATTTCAGTGACTAGGAAGTGATCGGTATACATTTTCACAATTCAATAATATTGTATTAATGATTAAAAATAGAAAAATAAAAATGATAATTTCAACTATCAAGAAATAATTGTATTTCGACAAGAATTATTAAATATTTGTCAACACATAACTGTTCTGGTGGAATATAATACTAATTAATTAATTATGTCAAATTCAGATATTTTTACGTTCCAACAAAAAATTATAATGTATTCGAAAATATATGTGCTGTATTACGTAAATACATCGTAATTATAATTAAAACCACGGATAAAATATAGCATTTGCCGACAACATCGATCCGTTTGAAAATAAATATTCTCATTAATCAAAATGGTTCTAGTATTACATTTAGTTCTAGTATACGTAAACACAGAGCAATATACGACAGAATACAGCCACAAAGTTTTCTACAACTCGTAGTGTACTTATTATATGCATATAATTACCCCGTCTACACGTGCGTCAGCCGAAAGAAGCGTCTATAGAACAAGACTATTATAAATATCATTTTTAAACGCCATTTTCGTATTATTATTAAACTATTCTGCATTTAGGTACGACGGTACAAGTCGAATTAATATATTTATTTCAATATGAACGTTTTACTATAAACATAAGTGCACTAGAAAATGATTACACTAATGGCTCCCGAGAACATTATTTTTGCCTTTCTCTTGTTTAGTTATACCTCATTCATGCATTGTCGAAGTTAATAAAAAAAATGCTTCTTCGTATACAGTATAAATTATAGTACAAATAATCCAGAGTTTCTTTGAAAATTATCAGAATGTAGACAGCGTGTGCCGGAATGCGGGATATTATGTACTCGCTGTGTGTAAACATTTAAGCCTAATTTAAACATCTCAGTTATACTTGTTATATTGAATTATACCGTCATTTTTTTCTTATATGAGAAAATCGTCATATTATTATAATAGTGTAATATATTGCCATATCGTTCTTAGCGAGCCGAAGAGGGTACAATACGCCGTAATATGATTAGCATTATATACTAATTTGTATAAAAACAATTGATAAAGATTTTCAATCAGCTTTTATGTTATTAATTATTTAATGTTGGTATTTGTACAAGCAAGAAGTTAATTCTAAGGACTATTTCAACTACACATTAACAGGACTATGATTTTATTTACCTGAAATATGCGCGTATTTCTAAATCTAATTTTGTATTAGGAATATATAATACCGTAAAAAAAAATAAAACATGAAATCGTTGCTCTATCAATATATAGTGATATCAAAATGCGGTTATTTGAACCAAAAATATTATGTTAGTACAATATGTATAAAATAAGTAATAATCACAATTGGATCACTCTCTTTGACAAATTTTGTTTGCATAATTACAAGCATTTTTGATCTTAAAATATTATTCTAGTTACTACTTTCGCATAACATAAAATATATTCATGAATAATGTATTATAATAAATATATTATCTCTGATTTTACAGTTGGAATTTACTTGATCCATATTGCTTTGTTAGGAATCATTATTTGATGGATCCCTTCTTATTTTACAAATCAGTTGATGAGCCGGTGCTTGGAATATTATTTAGAGATAGTTCCAAAATCATCACGTTGCAGTAGTAGGCATCTCAACGTTGAGAAGCTAGCCAGCCCGACGTATGATTGGGCTCCCCTCTCTCGTTGTACCAATTAGGTTTTAAGTTGATATTGATTGATCAACACGTAACTTCTTTTAGAAGAGTTTACCACTATTTTGATCAATGGGTAGTGAAGTTGGCTAACTGAGCAGCTGTCATCATATCATTTCCCCTAGTAACAAAGAGAATTGTTATGTTTTGATTACGTGTCTTCTTATTTTTTTTCTCTTTTATTCTATGTCAACTTTCGATTCTCTTAATTCATAGTTCATCCTTTTATAAATATATCATAAATAAATAATAATAATGTTAATTAGTTTAATATGGTGTAATACGAGTTTATCATGAGTATATCATTATGTATTTGATATTATTATTAATAAATAATTATAACATGATAATATCAGAAAATCAACATTTTATAATTTTTATCGTAATTAAATAGCCCTATTCTAAGCTGTATGAATGTTTTTGGCCTTTCGGAGATAAAAAGATTACCGACTTCTATGCTTAAACAAAGATTACTATTATATATATTATTTAACCGTGAAACTGTGTTTTAATTTGGATTATCTTCGTATATCATCAAGTATCTGAAAATTATTGCAACTTTCGCTGAACTCACATAACGAATATACTATGCTATAGTTATAATTGTTAAGTGCGACACTACATGATAAGAATAATCGATTGCCAACTACAATATTGTATATTATATAATGTAATGTTAATTGTTTAAACAATACAATATACGATTTAATTATTTTTTTCTTTTTTATGTACCTACTAGCACCCGTTATAAAACCATATCACTTTAGCTCCGAGCCTCGTATTAGTTTGGCAATTATTATTATCGTTTGAATTTTAGAAGAATAGTGTAAATACATGATAACTATGTATTGCCAAACAACCTCCGTCCATCATAATTTTACATGAAAATTGGACAAATCAAATTCGGTACTCTATAACATTTTGGACGTGCTGCTACAAGGGAATCAAAGTTAAGATGATTTAGGTACGTGTATTAAATTAAATCGTCAAAATTAAATCAATTTCGAAGCTTCGAAGCGAATTAGAAGACGAAATAGATCTCATTGATCAAATTAACATTTCCAATAGATATCTAATTACTGATCAACTCCGATATGTATGGCATGATACATAAAACAACGATATCGCCTCTACAACAAATTCGCAACAATAAAATATTAATTACTTCGGAACTATTTTAGTTATAGTATTATATTCAATAAAATCAAAATATACATTATAAAAAAAAAAATAAGTAAATAATTGCATAGTCTATCAGTAGCAAAAGTAAAATACTGTATATTATAATAATAAAAGTTCAGCATTTTTGTGGACCAATATTTTATATTATTTACGTTTGATGTTGCGTATCAATGTCAGTAGAAAAAACCGTGAGTAATGTTTCACACAAAAAAAAAAATTAATTAAATACAATTAATGACACAGTATTTACAACATTAATATTAATTGCAGATAACAGAATATTATCTTGAATATATATGGTTCATTAAGATTTACATTTGACAAATGCTATTTACGTTTACTATGAGTAATGTGTTTTTGGGACGTTCGATTGTACGGATATTAAAATCTTACACTGTTACACATATTTGATTTATTACACTAGTCATGGGATACTATATTATGATGTATATGTTATATCCTACAGTTATCAAAAGATAAACAAATACATATTATATTGCTTACCCTCCGAGCAATAACGAGCAATAATATTTAATTTACCTTAATATGTTAATTATTTACTATATGTGTACCTATTTAAATATATATATGTGTTACGGATATGTTTCCGTTACCATGCTGTGTGCTCAGAAAAAATTAAATTGTCACACACACACACAAATGTCACGTTTGTTAAAAGTTATTTACTTCGTTTTTAGCGCAGGACCGAGAGCCATAAAATAACAATACAATACATACATACATAACATTAAATCATCTTGATTGTTAATTATGTTTTTGACCGTTAAAGCTAACACGGTGGAAAAATGTGCCGCGAAAAAAAAAAACTAACCGCGTTGTGCCCATAAAACTGTTCGGTTTAGTTAAATATTTCACGTTTAATATAAAATTATGCACATAGCACACAGTAGTGTCGTTTTGTACATACTATGTTCAACATTAAGAACTTGGACGCGAAAATATTATCATCGTTATTATCGTTATTATTATCATTATTACGGGCAAGTGCACACCGAGTCTGGCGTGATGGCGCTGGCGGCTGACGACAGGTAGTGAGGTGTACGTGTTTAATATATGTACAATATACGCGTCTTGAAATGTTATTATAAAAACGGTCACCGGGGCGGAGTAATAATACTACGAGTTAGATCGTTCATAATGTACAACAGCGATGCGAATGTTCATCGTTTCCGTTTTACAACGAATTAATAACAATAATTGAATAGAAGTTTCGTTTCGTTTCCTGCGGAGTAATAACAATATAAATGGTGTACGAAACGAGGCGGTGTAGATCGTCGACACCCGGACTAAATCGTGTTTCCCGGACTGCCCGTTTTGCCGTCCGCGGCCCCATGAACTCGTTTTTACCGCGACCGAACGATATTATAAACGATCGAGAACCCGCAATGAGCTAATGCCGTACGAAAACAACAACTAAACTCACGCATTTTGATAACTGTGATTTTCCATTTCGGTTTCCTTTCATTGAAACACGCCAACGCCAATAGACTAACTGCACTTTTCGATCTTATGCGATTGAATTGTCATCTTAATATTCCCAGTAATTATTCAAACGCTCGATTAGTTTTCCTCGATTATACCCGCTCTCTCGATTTACCTTCAAACATTTACTGCAAGTAGACAACCGGAGGACCATTGATAGTTTCGTCCCACGTCTCGTCGACAACAAAGTCAATACAGTTTAACGATAAGTAACCGTTCGCAGAAGATCTTTGTACTTGCATTATTATTTTATTATACAGCTAACAAAGCTCTAATTGCGTTGAAAGGAGTATATTTTAAAATGTATGTTGAAAATTGAGTGTTAAATTATGCCTATATAATTCCTCCTTTTTTTTTTTTTTTTTTGTAAAGTCACTTTTTAACTGTTATTAGCAGATTGATTATACAACAAAATTTAATTATAACACTAAAACTATAACCGTGTTACTTTATACTAACAAAAATAACGAGAAATATCGGTTTTTTTTGTTTTTATATTTCAGTACCATGTATAGTGTGACGTCACTTTTGTTTCGGTTCTTTTTCTCTTACGCTTTTGTTCACGCACCAGTTGTCTGTTTGTCATTACCTGGATAAAAATTTATCATTAAACACAATTTCTATAATTAGACACCATTAAATTTTAATTATATTTATGAATTAAGATATATCATGTACATGACTAGGACACAACTGTTATAATAGTCAAATAAAAATCGTGCATCTTATAAAAAAATGAAGAACTAGAGTAAAATCTCGAAACGAATAGACTAGACCCGTGGTTCTCAAATGATATTTCATGACACTAGTGTGTCACATATTACCGTAAAGTGGTTGCCAAAATATTATTGATTAAAACTATAAGCTTACGAAGTATAAACATATGATATTATTACGTTATTACAATGAGATAATAAATTTCACACATAAGAAAAACGATTATAAAAATATTCTTATTATATTTCTTAACTCATTTATTATAAATATAATCAAATACAAAGTTGAAATTTAGATTATAACCACTGATCTAATTACTGTTCATCAGAATCGAATTATAATAATTTTCTAAGTACGATTGAATATACAACATACAACATTGTTAATTTCCATAATGTAATAATGCATTCCATGTGAAAATAAAATCACAAATTTACGTGAAATTATACGAAAAGTGGTTAGCATATTTTTACTGTCCACGTATTACTAATGTATGATACCATAACTGTACGGTGAATGCAAAATATTACGGAGAGTAGTGAAACAAATATATTTATGTACAGGATGTACCAGTATCCGAATAACTTATAAAATAGATTACATGAGGTAATTCGTGCACATTTAATATACACATTCATTAATGATATTCGTGACTGTTAAAATATATCATTACAATCAATTCTTTTCGTCTTAATAAACCTAAAGCTTTTTGTAAATGGTTTAACAGCCGTGATAGTTCAATCACTGTGCGTAGCGTTTTGAGACTTCTCGAGCACGTCCATCGTGGTGTGAACGACATGACAACGGTGATAGAAAACAATAGTTCTGCATTAATAAATTAGTCATTTACCAGTGAATAATTACTCGTATTACGTGAAAGTAATTTATCTCGAATCGACTGGCACGCGTTTACTAGCTCGAGCCAAATCAAACGTCGATGTGAAAGGTAAAAACGAGTTCGTTTTGGAAAATAAGTGGTTTATTTTTCTTGCAAACACGCGCTCGTCTAACATCAAACACTATATATGAAATAACTTGTTTGACACGAAACGATTCTTACTTGTTTGACGGAAAAATATGTGTAACTGAATAAACAAAACTAGGAAATTGCACTTGGTTTTGGCTTCAGTTTGACGAGAAAAATGTATTATTATTCAACTCAGGCTTGTAAAATTATAACCATAGGGCGTACTGCTTTAAACCGCAGTTGAGATATCTATACCGCAATTATAGTTATTTTATGTTATCGCAGAAAATTATGTTAAAATAGAATATATAATGTATGGTGAGTCTTCGTTATATAAGAACGATGAGTATTTCACTTTTAGATTACATGACATTTTTGATTCTTTTAAGCCTGCCTTCAAAAAAATAATAATATGTTTTGCAAATTTTTGCCAAGATATGAAAAGTAAATATTCTTTTGATAACGGTTTATGAAACTTTTTTATTTCATTCTCTTGAGTTTTTCTTTCCGTTTAAGGCGTCCGAAGATACTCGTAACACCGAAGGTTCTTGATAAAACTATGGAAAAGTTTGCTCTTTTTGAAAAGAATTAAAATTCGAAATGTATTTTTATCAGTCAATCATGTCGTTTTAATATAGAAATCCCATAAATCCTGGCAGTCTTTCCAAAAACTCTTAATATATACATATATTTAAGTATACAATTTAATCATTTGTTAAATCATCTATCGAATAGGTACTTAATTTTCCCGTCACATGATGTCAGTAAATATTGATAAACAAAAGAATTAAGAGGTAATAATAGTAGTTTAAAAGTCATTAAATATCAATTTAATATCTTATTGTCAAAATATGCAAATGATTTAAAATCTGTATACAAAATAACTAAAAAAGAAAATAAGTAGTAATTTTTCTTCAACAATAAATCATATGTATCATATCCAATCTAAAAATGGATTGTTATCATTATAAAATTATTATCCACTATGTTACCATTACGCAAACATATTTTACAAACTAATAATTTCCTATTTTAAGTTTTATTTTTAACAAAATAATGAGCCCTTCTGAACAAGTTCATGTCTGAATGTTTTATGCGTTCACAAATTTCATTAAAATATTTAAATATGTGATAATTATGAAGTATATAAGGGAAAAACTTTTATATACATTTAACCTTTTTAAAATTAATTAAATAATAATAAAATTGGTAAAATTGCAAACCGAAAAAAATAAATATATTTATAATTATTTCACATAAATATATTTACAGATAACTACTAGATAAAAATGTATATCTTTCTTTTTCAATTGTGAAATTAATATATTTCGAATCTTTAAAGAATATAACAATTTACACTTTAATATCTAATGATAAAAATATATTACTTGTTACGTAATATCTTAATAAGGAAATATTCAATGGCTTATTTTCGATTTATTGAGAGTTTTGGCACATGTGTGACTATAATTTATTTTTATATTATTTTAGTTATTTTTAAACAATATATTATTCTAGTTTTAAAACTGTTTAATAAAAACCTATAATTATCGATTACATAACTAAACTCATTTTGCGTACTTATTTTGTAATCAAAAGATTTATAATTTCATAATATGGAAGGTTTAAAATTTTATTAATTTAGTTTAAGCGTAACAGGAATATTACAAATCGTAATATTTTGAATTATAGTATCCAAAGCAACCATATTATAATATAATACATACGAATACAGAATGTGCATAATTCATATCATACAAATATTATTGATCAATTTAAACAAAAGTTAAAAATATGTACAAACTTCATTGTCCATATCATGTTTCAATTTTCGATAATTGTACTCTTTTACAATGTACATGCATTCTGATTGCTAGATACAAATTAATAAATTTGTTTAAAATCAATATTATGTTGAACACAACATACATATTTCATAAAATAATATGCTCATAAAAAATGTTTTTGTTATTTTATAAAACAATACTGAGGTTAAACAAAAACATAAAATACCGTCAACTTCAATTTAATGATTAAAATTATTAAAAAAAAAGCTTTAAAAATATGTGAACACAATAGCATTACAATAGTGAAAAACCTCCACCAAATTATGTAGGGTAATATTGTAAAGATATTTTCACGCATACTTCCGGAAGAATTATTTTTAAGGGCTAAAATTATGAATATAAAAAAGGCCTTTTTATTACATTGCAAATAAAATCTTGAATAATGAAATGTTAAAATAATCCATTAAATTATATAAAATAAAAAACTCACGAAAACAAACTTAAAAAACTATTTTGTAAAAAGTGAAAAAACAGTATGAACCCATTTAAATTTATATGACAAATCCAGGAAAAAATATTTGTAAAACGCAATTAAAGAAAATACTTAAGTATTGTTTGTAAGCTAAAAAAATTAATTAGTAATTTTAATACACTTTGTACAGTTAATAGTTAATTTAATAAAATTAGATAAAAAATTTTAATATAAATAATGAACAATTCTGACGCTGGAAGAATAGAAGTAGAAGTTGTTTGGAAAATAAATATTTTTTAAGTATAAATAAAAATAAATAAAATGTGTATAAACATTAAATATTATTAAACTACTGCAGCTAGGTTTAATTTTTTAAAGAAATATAATTTTGAATTTTTACCGAACGGATCAATATCGAATCTAAAAGTCGGAAGAAAACATTGAATGAAATTGAAATGATAGGTTCAAAGTTCTATAAATGGATCGTTTTCGAAAAAATTGCATTAGAGAAATCTTAAAACGAAAAGTGAACACCGTAGCTGATATAGTTTTATCGAACAACAGTGATTTTATTAAAGTCTAGTAGAAATATATATATGCGAATAGGAATACTGCAGCATATAACGAGAAAGAAGTATTGGATTGAATAAATACATAATATTATAACTACAAGTAAAGAAATAAAGTTATTAAAAATGAAATTATTCTAGATAACTAAAGGATTTTCGTACGAACGGTACAAAATAAAAAAGATGAAATATTATGTTACGGCGAATATCAATGGTAAACTGACAAAAAAAATTCTGAGAACAATATAACTCACATAATTTCTATATTATATACCTTTGAATCGAATACCCCCTAAATTTATGTTATAAAAAAAAATAAAAAAGAAACATGAACGATATATCAATTCAACGAAGTATTCAGTGACTACGCACATGTATGTACTTATACATATTTATACAAAATTAATAATTTTATAAACAACTCGATGATGTTGATATTACTCTCGCGCTGGTGTAATACGAACAACGACTCGTGCGATAATGATGGGAAATAATGAACATGACGTACGCAAATTGAGAAAAAAAGACTTTTTGTTACGTGAACCTCTTCCTATCAGTTACTTAAGATGATAATATGATATACGAGAGAGACTCGCTCTATGTCTTATTCTAGCCTCCCTCGGTGTATTAAAATTTAAATTAAATTAAATTATAATTAAAATATTATTCGAGTGAATTATGCTCTACTACTCGTAATCAGAAAACAATTTTTCCACGCGAAAACGTCACAATTCGAATAGTTCGCAATATTACATTTATTACATTTGATTTGCAGTGCACTAGTGAACGGATACATTTTTGATCCGATAATGTAATATGAATACGATGTCGGACATGACCGGTCGCTGTATGTATTCGTCAAGTGGATCTATAAACAACAAAAAAAAAAAAAAAAAACGAAAATAATATAAAGTATGTTCTACTCGTACAAGAAATATCGTCAAAAATACCTCTTTCTCCTTGGAACAACTGTGTTAACAAACTGTGTGCTTGCAACAATAATATTTGTCCTTAACTTCTGACGTTCACCTAAGGCATGTGCTTGCAAGCGAATGTATGGAGGTAACGTCGATCACGTTTCAAAGATGCTCAGACTTTTAATTAAAGAACAATTTTAAAATATAAGTACAAAACGGGAGATTCTATAATCCATAATGACTGTTTTCATACGAACAATTTTACCTGTTAATAACATTTGAAAGCATATGAAATGAAATATTATCGAATTGAAGAAAAATATTTTATGATATTATGTGTACGAGTATATTTATTAGTATATATACGTGTGCCGTAGTTGGCAGGAGGGGAAGTTTAAATACTTTTTATTATTTATATTGGAATTAATATAAAAATGAGATATCTTTTACAAAATTTAAATAAATAACGTACAGTTTTTATATTACAAAATATTTATTAAATTAAGCTTATAAGTTATAATACTATAAATTAGAGAATACAATTTAAGTTTTTGAGGTTTTTTCTAAAGTAAAATTAATTTTCTAAATTAAATTTTAATGTCTTTTAGCTAATAAGAAGTGTAATTTTATCTTTACTTCAGATGTTTAAACAATTTTTGAAACAAAATAATTTATATAATATATATATATATATATATATATATATATATATATATATATATATATATATATATGTATAAATTATTATATTTAAACGTTATGTCTGCAGAAATAGTAAAATTCACTAATTTTTTGAAGTCAAGATAAACTTTTTGCAAAAGTTTACGTTAAGGTAAATCATTTGAAAATAATAACTTTTATGAAATAATTAATTATCGTTTTAGTTGAAAATAATAATTAAATTGCAATACTCGTAAAATGTATAATTAGAGTATAAATTTTGAAGTATTGAATATTTTTATTAAAAAAACACTTAAAATAAAGCAAGAAAGCTTTACAATTATTTAAAAAAAACTTAAAAACATCAAAATAAGCTTTTTTAAATAAATATTATCACCAAATTCGTTAACAGAATTGTGGAAACGTGCAGAAGAATCATTAATTTTTGAAATTTTGGAATTGACTATCTTGTTATGAATAACAAATTATGCGGTGTTACAACGAAAACTAAACTGTAATTCTGAATAGATGATATCTAGAGTAAGAAAATATTTTTGTTTTAAGATAAATTAATATATTATATACCATATATAAGCTGACACATAACGACAGGTTTTCAATAAATGACTGAATAGGTCACCTACTTTTATAACATGAAATTTCATCATCCGAGTTATATTGATAAATTGATAAATTAAATTAAATATAACCGATAAACTTGATTGAACCATATGTTTGGATTACATAATGTGTTCTGAAAATAAACATTAACCTTCAAATTACGTTTATTTTCAACACATTTAAAAAAAAAATTTAAAATATAACTTAAGAGCAAAAAGTAACAAAAAATCCCTAAAAGCATTAAATTACAAAAAAAGCCAAAAAGTACTATAAAACTTCATGAATTTTATTTTGTATAGTATAAATCAACTGCATATTTGACTTAGCTTCGTTTTAGAGCAATATAAAAAAAAAAAAATGCCTCTAAAATTCGCAATGTGAATTAGTGAGTGAGTGTTTATTGAAAGTAGTCTCTGAAACTACTAAACTAATTTTGAAAATTTTTTCACAATGTAAATATAAATTATATATGAATAATATAAGTAATATATTTTATTATGATTTATATATTTTTTTAATGTGAAATAATAATATTTGCCAATTAATTTCGAGAAAACGAGCTAATTCGTTGAATATCGGTCTATACTTATTATAGATGAGTAGACGAATATTCAAAAATATTTTTTTCAGGAGCTCCATACCAAAAGTGTATACCGATGCTGTACACTTATCTCAAAAACAAAAAAATCTTTGTATATTAAATATAAATATAATATTATAAATATTAAATATATTAAATATGTAGTAGTGACGTGAATTATTTTATATTGGGTAAGCGCTAAAACAAATACATGTAATATAATTAAAGTTTATTGATTAAAAATAATCCTATATGCAACGGCAAAATATTAAAATTACGTCTTTAAAATATCAATAAACACAGATTGTTATTTTGGTTGTACGGTTTAGGAGTTAATTTGAAATATTAAATACACCAATACATTGAAGATATCTTATTTTTTGACAATTTTCAACCCTTCTGGTCTACCACTTTACGACCTTATGTTAAAAGTGGACATTTCTATTGTGCTGTTAAGAAAATTTAGCCCTCCCAATATACATATACATTGATATAAGGCTACTGATAAAAAAAGTTGTAGGACAATATAATCGTGGTGACCATTCTCACGTGGCCATCAGTGGGAAAACTTGATTATAATCCGTGGGTACTCATAATTTTAATGAATTTGGCAATATCTTTCAAAAAGAAATAGTTTCTTGACAAAGTTACATTTGCTCTCGTGATAAATTATTTCCATGGTCAAACATCTTCTCTGGTGGATATTAACTTGAGAAAAGAGTGTTTTTCCCATGGACAATTATATGTTGGCTTATCTAGAGTTGAAACTTCAAAAAATCAATACATTTTGCTACCAAATTATAACACAACACAACGGTAGTATACATAGTATACTCAAATAAAATATACTAGCAGCCAACAAGAAATAAAATAAATGTAAAATAAATCCAAAACACTCAGTACTAAAAACCACACTAGATAATTTCATCACAAATGAAAATGTTTTTCGCCCAGTAAAGTGACACGGGTCAGCTAGTTTTTAATTTCAAAGAATCTCATTTCACTCATTCAGAATATTGTAATTACTAATTTTTAACTCTAAAATTTTAAATTTGAAGCACTTATCACTTGATATGAGGTCAGAAATATCGTATCTCACAAATTATGTTGCAGTGATCCAGTCAGTGCTAAATTTAACGGGAATGCAGTGGATGCAATAAACTGGAGCCTATAAAATTAAAACTAAAAGTTAAAAATTGTCAATCTCATTATATTTTTTTAAATTTATCCATTAGATAAGATACTTAATTTTTATTTGTTATGTTTATTTAATACATCAACGTGCATTAAATAAATATGTAAGTAAATGTATTTTAAATAAACACTTAATATATTGTATATTTATAAATAAATATATGTTGAGCAAATTTTTTTTTAATAAATCACCCCCATTGGTATTTACAATTTGACTTTCTCAGACTTAGATCGGGCACCGAACGCGGTAACCATAGGATTTCCAAATGTTGTAATGTAGGACAATTTTGCCATGTCCGTTTTTATCATAGTTTAAATTGCTTAGCGAGAAATTTAGAGAGTGAGCAAATCTTAAAAATAAATATACAACCACTGTGGCAATATTTTTTATTCATTTATTTTTAATACTTAGACAGTGCTCGTCATTACAATGTAAGAAGAATAAACTCAATAGACGACTGCGGCCTCGACTTCCCCAGTATATTCTCTTTTTTTTTTTTTACGGTTTTAACCGACGACGCCGCGGGGACTGCTTGTGCAATACATCCGCGAATCTCTTAACAGATATAGACGACTCATTATCAGAAAATGAAGATCATTGTTAATATACTAGACCCTACAATTATTATTATATTCATGTATGTTATCACCTTTACTATTAATAATTATGTCATTAATAAATTTATAATTTATTTAAATTTATAATAAATATAATTGTAAAAACTAAAATGTTGTAGTAGCACTAAATGCGCTGAAACAATTTATAGTTATATTAATAAAAAAAAAAAAAAAAATAATACAAAATCTCACGTATAAAATATAACAAAATATAGCGTATAATGATCCCTTTTCTAAACAAACTAATTTTATACTGGTCATATGTGTAAACAATTCAGCAAATTAAGAGCGTATTCCTGTCCAAAACAAAGTCCTCAGAATAATTGCAAATGCTCCGTGGTTTGTCAGAAATGCAAATCTCCAAAAAGACTTTCAAATCCAAGATATCCAAGCTCATATTAAAACATTAGCAAAAAATGTCCACTGCTCTCTTCCAAACTCATCAAGTGCAATTTACTATAACCTCCTCACCCACCCAACTCATCGCCGATTAAAACGTGGTCGTCCCCACAACCTCCTACACTAAGCCATCTCCCAATATTCAAATCTTCACCTTACACATGCGCTTCTTCCAGATCACTCTACGACTTCAGCTACTTATAGTTATACTATTGTAAATATGTAAACATCAGAGTATTATTGTAATAACCTTACTTATGTATATTTTTATTACCAATTGTAACTATCCTTAGTACTTAAAAATATTTTAATTATCATGTTATAATGTTAAAAATTATGTAAACCGTCAATATTCCTAGATTTAGATATCCTTAGGCTAGGAAAGTCTTATGTTTAATTAATAAAAAAAAAAAGAGCGTGTTCCATGTCCTCCCCCTTTTACTAAATTTGCTAAATGATACTTTTTACTTCGACGTACAATGTATCATGTAAATTAATAGTAAATACAAATGTATAATTATAAATTATTAATAGATATTTTTGTAAAATGTAGCGTTGTCTCACAAACATTTTAAAGCATTGTAGAACGTAGACCAAATCATACGAACAAAGGACGGGTTTGCCCAAAGTAGAATGGCTTGCAATCATAAGTAACCGGTGCAAAGTAGTGGTTAGGTCTGTCATCACATTTAAAGTCAAATAATACCGTAGTATATACCTAAGTATAGCTTTAATCGTAATAATAATATAACGAACGAAAAAAGGTGTTTATCATGGTATCTATCATATCGTCATTTTGATGTAAAAATGACACAAGAATTTATAATCAATAAACGTTTATAATAGTCATTGATTGTGGGGGAAGAGAGGTGATATTTTCTTGTACAATGTATGACGTGACATGTGAAAAACAATGACGACCAATTCGGACATCAGATCCGAAAAAATTTACATCACTCCTACCGTATTGGTAATTTAAGACAATCTTTCGCGTTACCATTCACAACGATTTTCAGCGACGGGCGAAAATAATTGTGCCATTATAAAATAAAAAAAACTCGACGGTATGGCACAATAATTGATGTGTTTCGTTCCCGCTGAATGCCCGGGCAGTTGATTATCGTCGACGAACACGGCGATAACGAGCAACTGGTACTGCGTGTATAATTCTACAAGAACAAACAATATATTTTAATAATATACCGCACGTGTACGTAGTTGAGCAAAACCGTTCCCCGCAGGCTGTGTGCACGCTGATCAAAGTATTTGCTGCCGTGTGCCGCCCTCCTGGTCCACCGTGAACCTGAGGAGTTTCGGCATGTACAGACGAGGCGACCGACACGCACAAATAAATGAATAAATGAATTTGACGTGTTGGCAATGAGTTTTCCGCATCCTCGCCAACGCCCGGCAGATAACAAATCCAAAGCTGGACCACTTCGTATAAACTGAAAATTAGCGCCTAAAGCCATCGGTTTAATTGGACTTGGGCCTGCCACTAACTCGTCCATATTAATAATAACCATCATGAATAGATTACGATTATGGCAGTATACAATACAATGTGTACACGTGTTAGTTTGTATGTATGCGTGTGTGTGTGTGTGTGTGTGTGCGCGCGCGCGCTTTGAAACGTAAATTTGAACGACCAATATAGCTATTTTCAAAAGGAAAATTTCTCCACCGACATACACCACCTCTCGACAACGTCCCGTCATACTACATTAATAATGTTAATATCGCTGTGGGAATGATAAAACTCGTGTGTGCGTGTAAAACCGAATTTCTTCTTCTTATTTTTTTCCTTTATAATTTTGTTTTCGCGTTTACGACCCACTCCCCCGTCGCGAATTTAAGAAATAGTCCCGGGGTCACGTATATATCCTTGTTGACGTTTGATTCGTAAACTCCGAAAATACTTGGAAAATGCTGTAGGCGTATATGTTGCACGCATGCACACGCGTGTAATGTAATACTCATATATCCTGCAGAGTGAATCGATAACTATGTTCAGGAAAATGAGTAATATGAGTTTCACTATTATAGAAAATATCGTATAGTGTACACCATATTTATTTTCATAAAATATTTTTCTATATTAAAACAGAATGGATGACCACAATATTGGCCGTTGGTCGAGACATTAAAATGTATTTACGTGTGTGGATTTTTTACATGAACACTGCTACGATTATTGGTACTTATTAAATTATTGAATATTGTTATTTCGGTATTTTAATTTTGTTGAGGAGTTATGTTTTGTATACAATATGGGGATTGATCGAACATTGTACGGGTCGAAGGATTCGGACTGATGATGGGGCAGGTATAATTATTTCCTTTTCTTTTCGAAAAACTGGCATTCCTAAAATACACCTCAAATTCTCTGATTATTTATGACATTGGGGATACATCCAAAGTCCCTAAACGCAATTCTCTACAGGTCGACCGCATGTTTGTACTCACTCCTCGTTTTTACACTGATTTTACGTAATGCATTTCAACGCGATAACGCGTTATAATTATTATTTCAACGGGCAATTATTATTTCTTTCACCTTGTATACCTGTATGTATTTTATTTATTTTATTAAGTAGAAAAACTTCATTATTATAGAAAAGGTCATTAATTTTTTTAATTAAAAAAAAAAACATTAACTTTAGATTTTTAAAAGATAACCGAGCACTTTTCAACATTATTCATACGAATAACTCGACTATAAATAACATTTTTCAAATAAAGCGCTTGTACTTTTAGGTAACGAACGGTAGTAATATATTGTTTAAAAGTTCCAGTCGGATTTTTGGTTGTATTTATTACAAAAGAATCGGATTACAGACTGTCATCGCGAAAAAATATTTATAGTACACCGAATACCCCATTTCAAAATCAATAACTTCTACTGTATCACGTATAGAATTTAAAATAAATTGAAAATAGAAAACTATTAACACCTATTCGTTGAAAATGTATTTATATCATGCAATACACGTTCGCAACACGTATGTTTTAATCGAACTGTGGAATATGTAAATTAGTGCTACTCAAATTGAAAAATATAATTCGTTTTAACCATTTAAGTAAGACGTTTAATCTACATATATTTAACGCATGCGTTAAAATAAAACGGTCCAATATTTTTACCGTTTAGAAAATTGTTCTTCTGCAGCTAATTAAATTTCAGTTACGGTCAAGTAGAAATTACAAAACAACTATACACTGTAATTTATTATCACTTAGAGTTATCAATAAAATGTCGACCCTTTCAACAAATGTTTTTGTTGTTTACTGTTTTTCACAATAGGACGGTTTTTCTATAAAATCACATTTCATACATTTTATAAAAAAAATAAATATTTTTTCCAAAAACATACACTTGTACATAAATATAAAAAAGAACCAATATACATTGGACAAAAATAAACTACCAGATAAGAACTTTGTGGTAGTCAAATAATCACTTTGTAAATAAAATGTTTTTATCGAAGGTAATTAAACCTGAACGATTATATTAAAGGTATATTTATTTATGGCAATTGCAAAATCATTGAATTAAAAAAGTTAATCTCTTGGATTACAATTTGTTTATAAAATGCCAGTTTCATTTATTTGTAAAGTACTTAAATAGTTTTTAAAGACCGTTTTCTAAAAAAATAAAAAAATAAAAGAATGATTAGCTTATTAAAAATGGTAATACTTTATATACATCGTTAAAATTTACAATTCTATTAAACCAATTTTTTAACATTTAATAGTGTGGAAAATAAAAAGGCTCTCTAGTGCAATTAATTTTTATTGAAAAAAAATATATATAATAAAATATTATATTTTTGAAATGTTTAGAATATCAATATTCAAATAGTTAGATAATTACCGTACAAAATTGACAACAATTAACAATTACTTCAATAATTCCAAGCATAAAATGTTGTAAAATTATGTTATAGAGATTTATTTTATTCATCTCTCCGAAGATTCAATAATCATTTCCATTTTGCTAAACCATTTGGAGTGTATTTCATTATATATTTTTCTTTTTATCTTTTATAAGTTACTTATGTTAAATTTAATTTTAATCGGATGGTCAAAGAAATTTGAACAATGAAATTTAATATAAGAAAGAGAATACTATTATAAATAAAATAAATTGAAAAGAAACAACCCTATAACTGAGATAAATCTTTTAAAGAAAATTAATTAGGTAGCTATTGTAATTTAAATATTTTAAAATGACGACTCTATAATATAAAGATTGTAAACATGTTTTTATTTTTACTAGTATATTCCTCTGGTATGTACGTAACACTTACCGTTTATGTCTACGTTTGACTGTTTGATAAACATAATTATTGTACTCGTATTAATACAAAAAAACTGTAACAAGAACTTTCACTGTGATTGTAACTATATTTGACCTATACCTGTAGCTATTGACCGCGTAAGTGCACCACTGCCGTCATAATTAATTTGATAACAATTTTGCTATAATCCGAGCGAATTTACACGGATAAGTACCACGTAGCAGTTGATGGGTACTATATTTTACATCTCCTTAACCAACCACATTTTCGGACATACACTCATACACACACATACACATGTATATATATTAAGTAATATTTTAGCACAATAACAACGATAATAATAATGTTATAATAACGACAAAGTCTCGAATACGAATGGATATTCGTAAATCATATGTACACGAGAGCCGCGCGAACGGGTTGCTGTTTTTGCGTCTGCTTTACATCGATTTTGCATTTGTCGTCTGCCGCTGCAGCACAGCTATTCTCTCATATTAATTCGATACTCGTTAAAACCGCCACCACCACCAGTCTGCACAGTGCCCGACTTAAAATGTAATTTCAACCCTCGGGAATTACGATAATTTCCACCGAGCACACTACGTTCCGTGCTAACCCATCCCCGTCCCTGAAAAACCGTTCTACCCCGATAGACCACCGATCCCAGATCGTCGCAATCGCACCAGTGCCATTGTCAATGACACACGAACGTCTGTAACCCTCCGCTACTGGCTCACCGCATTTGAATGCCGTTGTCGACGTACCGAATTTGAGTCACTGGCCCGCGACATTCTTATATGCTAATTACGAGCATTTCCTTACCCTTTCACGTCGTCGTAATTCTCAGTCAAGATTCGTTTTCAATCTTTATACACGTGTATTTGTTTTGGTTTTTTCGATGTTAAAAATATCCATAAAAATCTTAAAGGCGATTTATACATAGGGCCTTCAAGGCAAATTAAAATAATTCATATAACTTTTACGGAAGTGGAAAAATATTCTTACATAATTCTAATATTGTAAACAGAATCTGTATTTAGATATAGAATATATACCATTAGGAATGCATCAGTCAAAAGATTCATATAATATAATTAATATTCATAAGATAGAGTTAATTTGTACGTATACGTTTTATAAATCAAACACTAACGTTGTAAATAGGTTTTACCAATACCTCCAAAATCTAAATTTCGCAGGAACTAAAGTTACCGGACCACGAACTGCGACTACACGTTAATAAAAAAATAAAGAAAAATACATTAAAAGAAAAGATATTTTTAACTTACGAACCCTTAATCACATAATAATGATTCTGTTTTCAATAAAATAAGATACTGTAAATAAATCGATTAGTTTTGTGTTAGTTTTTACAACATCCTGTGTAATAGAATGCCACACGATGAATTAAATACCTACACGTTGTCTGTGCGAGATCGTCAATGTTTCCGGTGAGACAATAAATTTCCGTTTTTTTTTCCGTAATCTTTTTCCGTTCGGAACCGACACTCTCATTTCGTCTCTTTCTTTTCCCATTTTCCGTAGCTAAAATTAATTGTTTTACACACCCATTGCCGTATAATCCGTAAACTGTTGCATACACGGCCATTATCACGCCACGCAATTCACTATATTTCTACTTTTCTTTTTCATAATCCTTTCGAATACAATTTCTGCTAGTTTTCCTTCCCGTACGCCAAGTTGACAAAGTGTCTCCAAAACCCCGATTATCGTCAGTCTCGTGTATATCACGTGTACTGTACTTGTGTACTAGACATGCGTTTCGCATGACCCGATTGATATTGCCTTGAGATCAAAACTTTCCTGCCGTGTTTTAGTTGACAAGGTGTGTGAAAAATACAATACAAACGTTCTTATCCCAAGAAAAATGTATTTTTTCAGCTTCTTAATAAAAACTTTATGAGTATTATGTTATATTTACCTTGACTCGATAAAAGCAATCTTAGTGCACCAAAAGTTGAATGCTTGGAGTATAATTTTAATTGGAAACATTTTGCAATAGATGCGTTTGCGTGAAATAATATCTAAAAACAATAAAAAAAAACATGTGGTAATACACTAAAATCATTAGCTAGCCTAATTGCTTTCAAAATTATCGATTTCATAATAAATGAAAAATTCAGTTGTACTGGAGCATATTACACATAATATATGTAATAAATCAAATACATAATATAGAGGGGTAGTAGGAGTGATCACCTTCCCCTTCAAAGAATTATATTTTAGTATCCATAAATTAAGATATACGGTATATACCACACTGTTTAAGCTCTAATAATTTTGAAGAATATTAATCATTTCCTCTAATAATTTTGGAGAATATTAATGATTTTCTCTAAAAATAATCACCTATTTACGTGCCTGTATTAAATAAGTATATATACATGAAAAATAAATGCATTATAGTAACTAAAAGTTGATTTGAGCACTGTTTATTTTTAATTTAATACCTGATATTATTTTAATACATAATTTGTTATAGCTTCCAAATTTTATTTAATAAACCCCTCTACATTTAGAAATTTTTGATGAGCCAATAAAAAAAAATATCTTAAATTAAAACGTGCAAGTAGTATCAAAATATGATCATAATAATCAACATTTTCATTTTATTATTTACGAAAAATTACCTATTTTTACCTGTAACGTAGATATACTCGTATTTCAATATAATTATTTATTTATTTATTTAAAATATATTACTTCAAATTTGTATTATAAATCCATTTATTTTAATATACATGTGATTACGTATATTATGAACACTGTAATAATAGAAATAATTAGTTTTCAAAATGTTATTTTTAAATATGTATAATTTATACGGCTTAAAAATTACAAAATAAAAATATTCATTAAAGTAATAATAATTGGTTAACTTTATATAAATAATACACCAAGACATTTGAAAAGCGTAAAAAAAAAAAAGAAACTCAATCTCAACTAAGAGTAAAATATAAATGGTTAACTACAATATACAATTTATTTTAATTTTTTCATATCACCAATACGCTTTTTCTTGTATAAAGTTGTTTTAGTTTTGACTTAAATCCAAAGTTAATATAATTCAACAACCATTAATATAGTGTTTAAAAATGTAGTATATACTTTTGATGCATTACTGCACTACTGCCTTTATAAATTTCGGCGTAGACGTTTTTAAAATATTTTTTTTTTAAAAATAAAAATAAAAAAGTTATAACCATGAAATATTATATTTATATCTACTTATGTTAAAAGTGTGTGTTCTGTAAAACAACAGCGCTATCAGTACGTAGTTTCTAAGTGGTCTTATACGATTAAATAGAAAAAATGTATGATTACATCGTTTATCTGAAGACTTGAAAATCAAAACAAGGTTTGTGCACAGCCCGTGATCATCAGATTACATTGCAAACAATACTCCATAATATACAGATCAACTAAACAAATTTCTAGAAAAATGTAATTGATAATATGATAGAGACAACGATTGAATATCTGCACGACTCAATTGCTCGTTGCAGTGTATTGATGTAATTATTTCTTGTAAAATGTCAGCATAACTTTTTTTGCCAACAAAATCCACGATTTATGTAAAGTCAAAGAGATCTTTAACGATGACGGTATAATTATAAGAGCGGTCCACAAAATCGGGGATATTTCAAAGTTGTACTCGCAGCACTAATTAATTTATCCCTACTATTGTAAGGATCAAACATAAAAGTACATTGTCGAGTTAAAACTAAATAAATTTGCTCAATAAAAATTAGCAACGAGGGAAAAAGTTTACTTTCAGTTATTCTCTGTCGAATATTATTAATGTACATCATAACTTAACATGATATTAATTTATTATTGTTTTTATATTTTTCAATCTCAAAATGAGAGAGGTATAGAATGATGTATTATATTGTTATTAGAAATTGTAGACAATACCTACACGTCTTTTTATCGTTATTAGTGTTAAGTATAGGTGTCGGGAACGTGAACCTGGACCGATCGAACCATTATATTATCATATGTCATGTTGAGAACAACGAAATAATTAATTTCATGTGTTACCGTATAAATACTTTGGAAAATTTACAACCATTAAGATATGACAAATCGGATGCGATTTAAAATTTTATTTTTGGGTCAGAGGTCACAGAAAATCAACTCGCATATGATTTATAATTTCAATAAATGCCTCGTATAAACATGTATGTTTTAATTTATAACGCATCGGGAATCTTGAATATTTCATCAGAGAAAAAAAAATTGTTCTGAACAATTTACACTTATAGTTATTGTTCTACACGAAATACTACGTTTGGTAAATAATTTGTTACGTACCTAATAAATTTGTTAAGATTTTCCAAATACGTAATTTAATCACGGTCCAAATGTCTTCTAACTACTAATTTATGCAGATATCCAAATTTTCCATAATTCGCTCATTGTAGCTCAAGATTTGGTGACTTCGACCGACGTTTATTTTTAACTTGTACTTGCAAATAACTTTTTAAGTAAATCCGTTATGGTGAAGGATTAAAGTCTGCGTATTCAGGCTAATGAAGCAACTTCAACCGTTCACTGTAGCCAACCAAATATTACAATATTAATATCACAACGATTTTAATATCATTACAATATATCGCTGATCCTGGTAGCTGCAGTAGTCTACGGATAAATACTTATAGAATGGACCAGTACCCGGTCAAAAGCGTCGGCTAAACAAACCCCCGCCAGAGAGGATTTGTCCGGTAACTCGATACGACGACCTGATACCACCCCGACTCCAACAAAACGGATGCACGCGCGTGTGTAAAACGTGTGGGCGTGTGTACTTGTATGGGTTAGTGTGTGTATGCTTACAACATTAATAATATTGTGTTTCTCGTAACCCCACCCCTCCACTTTTGCGTAACGCGTACGGTCCGTCTTTCTTTGTCGAATCCTCTCCTGCTTCGTCTCCTATCCCATGCAATCCTCATCGTTGCCTCTCCTGTAACCACCTTCTCTCTATCTATTTACCATCTCCTGCGTCTGTTTCCTTCTACGCATAAACATCGCATACGCTACGTATATCTATATACAACCACAACTAACCCACACACGAGACTGGACCCGTAATTGTTCATAAATAACTGATACATTATATGTAGTCACTCCGTATTTGTACGTATATGTGTGTGTGTGTGTGTTCTTCCGCAGGACGGCCGTTTCCTTTGCTTCTCTTTCTCCGGCACAATACGGAAACCGACGAGCCGCCGTCGCCCACTGGACCGTAGAGAATATTTAATTAACGAAACGCGACCTTTTATTATGAATTCCCATAAATGTTCATAAAACTGAACGTTCCTATACCGTTGTTATTAATTTCACCATCACGGCACACTTAATTCTCGTGGTTCTTTTGTCCGTGCTCCATATCCCTATATCTCCCTCGCCCTTGTCCACCATTTCTGCACGCTGTTAATGCGTGGTGTAAACAATGATTTTACGGATAAAAAGGAAACTGTTCACCCGATCATAAATTTAACATGGCCAATCGTTTAATAATGCTCATAAATTGTATTTACTCCTTTGTGGTCGAAGATAAATTCATTCTTGTTGTATACACGTAGGTTAACCTAACTCAAATAAGTTATTCGACGTCTTTAAACCCCTATTTATACTTAATACTCTATGTTTTAAGTATACCATTACGCTTTCAGGTTTATTTGCTTGATTAAAATTATTTTTATAATTATAAATCTGATTTTAATTTTTTTTTTTTTTTTTGGAATTTTAATGCTTATTTAAATTACGAATTTTGTTATAAAATATATTATATTTGAACAGTAAACAGCTATAAAAATCAACTTTTATATTTATTTCAAAACTATTACTTGTATCAAAATAATTGTTTGATTTCTTTTTCGGTAATTAGAAACGAAAATATATTTTACAGCCATTTCTTCGATCCGAGAGAAATTATAAACGAACTTGGGATTATTACTACATATTTTCTCAGATAGTCTTGTAATTTAATTACAAGGATTTCAAGATTCTTTAACCTCTAGAATTGATTACATTCCTAGATTTATCGTAATAATCACAAATTTGCCAGAATAACGTCATTTTTAAAGCTCAATGACTTGAGTAGGATAAGAAAACATATACGATTATATTTTCTTAATAAATATTGTTGCTTTTCTTAAACATAACGCGTTATTGGTTTTTAATTTTATATTATTTACTTGTACTCATGCCATGAGAATAATATAGAAAATGTAATGTTTCTATATTTGTTATTATATTTTTAATATCTTTAAATTTAGAAAAGTCAATATCTATCAAAATGGGGCAATGTACAATGTATATTCAATGTCCAATAATTATGCTGGTTTGCAATTAGATTTCCGTTTGACACTTCCAAAGTAACTTGAGTGCAACAATAATTGTAAATGTACTACCGCTGCTTGCGTAGTGTAATGGTTAACTCGTAAATCTTTCGACTGAGATCCCCAGAGCAAACTAAAAGTCACACTCGGGCCTATAACTTAACGCCCAAGAGAGATTACCAATTAAACTATTGCATTTGGTTGCAAAACATTCTTGAAAACTATCGAAACAAAATCTAAATAGTATTTATATTTTAAGAGCGCATGCCTAAGATTATAATTACTATTTTGTTATCGAATTCACATTGTTAAGACAATGTATTGGCTAAAATAAAAAATCATTTGATACTTACTTGTTTTCTTTGACATAAAATATTTTAAAATTGTGATTCATTTATCGGTAAACAATAACGTTAAGTTGTATTTGTTTATTAAAGGTGACACAAACAAAATTAGTAATAACAACTATGTAATTTATAGCAGATATGTCTGGAAAAATATGATTATATTTTTTTTTTTTAAATGAACTTAAAAAACATCAACAGCAAAGGTAATTAGTTTTTTTGTTTAATGCGTAATGAATGATTACTATAACTAAAATTATGATTTATATATAGTGTTAATTATATATAATTACTATAAACATTTATATTACATTTATTTTTAACAATAGGTTTAAAATGTGTTGTATAAGTCGGTCTTTCTTAAGAAGACTATTATTATTGATATGTTTTCGATGCCTGGACCTAAACCTTCGTTCATGTTGGGTGGAATGTTGAATTTTATAATTACATCGGCGTATTGGAAGCACTCTGTTGTTATATGTTTTACTGATAGAGTAAATTATTTACTATTACTATGTATTTCCTTAGGTTTAGATCGTTTTTTCAATCAATGCGTTTGCTATTTTATTAAAATTTTGTAATTTGTTTTTAATATGAGTTTTAATGTCATCATATGTTACGATATCCAGAAACGGTGTATTGTTGCTTGGTTGTGCTGCTTCTTTTGCTGCTTGGTCCACCGTTTTATTCGCTATTTTATTTGCGTGGCTCGGTAACCATACGAAAGTGATATTTATTCCTCTAAGCTTCAGTTTTTTTCTTGAATGATTTTAGCAATGTCTGTTGGGTTTGTTGTATTTTCTAAATTTTGTAGTGTGCTCAAAGAGTCAGTGAGTATCAGGTTGTTTGTTAACTTTTTGTCTTGTTTTTGGATGTACTCTATTGTTTTGAGAACATTTTTTGCTTCGGCGGAGAATATGGAATATTCATTTGGCAATTTGTATTTAATTGTGGTATCTGAGTGTACAATTGCAATTCCTACTTATTTTTTAAAATATTATTTTTATTGGATGATAATAACCATTTAAGATACTAAAGGTGAACGAAAAATTGAACGGGAAATATATTATATGTATAAAGGACACGGATGTAATAAAAAGATTGTCATATTATGAATAACTTTTACAAAGTGTATAAATCATATTTTATTACAGTTCACCGTTCGTCCGAAAGTTGGCAATTTTTCATTTTTTACCAGAAACTTTTAGACGGTTTTTAGACCAAACAAATTGAAATCCCCTCATCATTGTACAATATATTTCTTCAACTTTGCTGCAGAAGTGTTTGTGGCCTTGTTCTTTTCCCCACTTCTAACAATTGCCACCACCACCGTCATTTTTACACAAATAAACGAAATGCGTCATTTTAAGGACGCATTTATTTAAACACTGAATGGTACATACACAATATTACTCGTGTTTATTCTGATAGATAGCACAACACCTGAATGCGGAAGATTAAATGTTCCGCTCCATTTAAATGAAATAATGTAATGTTCCAATATTTCGTATAATTACAAAAATAAATTATTCATTGAATGGCATTAAAACACCGAATTCAAAAAAAAAAAAATCGAGTTAAAAATAAAATTATATCAAATTATATTTGGATCAGATAAAACTTTAAATAATTCTCAATGTAAGGCATAGAACTAATTTCATAAAACAGAAATAGAACAAAAGGATTCATACTGTACGGTATAATTAATATAAAATATGTTTACGAAGTAAATAATTTTACTTTTGAAAAATAATAAGACTTTGTTGTTTTAATATACGTTAGGGAAAACTTCGAATTTTAAACGATCCTTATCAAAATCTTCTGTTATATAATTCTGAAGTATTATAATCTACCCGCAATAAAGATATAAACCCTCAAGGAAAAAATGAATAAGTTAATTTGAACGTAACGACATGTAATTTCGTATGATTTATTCGTTTTATTATAATAATTGAAAATATTTAAATTTAAAAATTCAAAACAATCCATATTATAGCTTTTCAAAAAATATTTTTAAAATACTTACCCAATAACAGTTTTTACTTCAAAGAACACCAACTGTTAATAATTATAAATGTATTATAAATGAATTCTTTGAAATATTTATTTGTTAATAAAAAAATAAAACGTTGGGCATTGTATATTTGATGTATAATTACGTTCCTTTTTTTATTACCATTTGATTATATTTTATTTAATAGGTTAGGTTATCGATTTAGCGATGTAAAATAATAATCAAATGTATAACGACTCTAACGAAAATTACTTATTTTATAGGCA
This sequence comes from Sipha maydis, assembly GCA_034509805.1. Classification (NCBI taxonomy): domain Eukaryota; kingdom Metazoa; phylum Arthropoda; class Insecta; order Hemiptera; family Aphididae; genus Sipha; species Sipha maydis. Next base: position 168,259 of record JASXSY010001391.1, read on the forward strand.
ATAAAAATAGCGTTATACAGCTTACAAGAGTTTTCCAGTAAATGCCTCTTATAAAACGAAAACGATGAATGTGCTAATAATTAAAGAAAACGCGTAGTTTTATGGCTCAAACGATTTAATGAAATTTTAATACAAAACGTATTATCAACACGTGACGTGCGAATATTTTTTAAATGCTCATAATAATATTATTTGATGAAATATAACAAAATATAAGAACAATGGTACCATATATAAATATAATTTTGAAAATGCAATTCATGGAAGTGAACTGAATAATTTAATATTACCATGTGATGCAATATTATACGTCCGAATATTAATCGAATGCTGTTTCAACCATATTTGGTTCTTCAATCCGGTAGAATTCAGTAGGTTTTATCCTACCTCGTAATGATTTAATATATTTCTACTAGTTGTATGAATACACACATCATCACTCGTTCAGCCCCAGAGCACATGATTCGTTATCATAAAGAAAATAAAGGCAAATTATTATGCAAATCTTCGGGTGTCTAAATCATACCATATCTGATTATCACAATAGAATATTTACATATTATATACATATTTGTGCGTAACGTGTACATCTGAAACATAGAACAATGAAATTGTTAACAAATTTGAATGCGAAGTAAACCCACTTTCTGTATTACATACTTGGTTTTTGTATAAATACGAAATAAGCAAAAATTTAAATCAAAATTTGCATACTTATACAGTATACATGGTTTTTCTTTAAAAAAATTAAATGCGTTCTGAACAAATTTACGAAATATCTAAAAACAATTACAGTTGTATACGTACTCACTATTTCATGTGATTAATATCTCGAAAATACGATAAACCGCTAAATTTTACTGACATAGGTTTTACACCCACCATCTAAAAACAACATAAAGTAGTACTCAGGTGGCGTATTGTTCAAGTTTTCTATAAAATCTCAATTCTACATCTGAAAAATTGTTCACTCACAAGGAAATATTTTCAACGTAGGACGAAGAAGAAAAAAAAAATAATGACATTTGTAAAGTCGGGCGATTGAGATCTTAGTACTAATTTAAAAAACTCAATATTCTCTTTATAGTACATCTTTACAGCAGAATGACGTTAAAAATATGAACCTCTTTTATTTTTATGGGATGTTTTTTTCCCGTCTGTATTCAATCAGGAATGAAATTCGTTAGAAATTCGAGCAATAGTCGTATTTTGTTGTACGCACACAAACATCTGGAGGGTCATTATAAATAATGGAGATGGAAAGGAATAATTAGACATTTCCTAGAAAAAATAAAATAAAAAGATAAACGCGCTTATAAATGTTGCGTGGCTCTAAAAATATGACGATACTAAAATAATATTTTCCGTTACGCTTTCATTATAAATTTGTTTTATTTAGCGTCTAAAAATAAAAATGAATTTCTTCATCGGAATACAGAATTCTCTTTGAATCTCTTGTGAATTGTCTTTCAAGTAATACAAAACAATAATTTTTACTCACAGACGGTAGTGCAACTTAACTCAAATACAAGAGTCAATTACTTCACGATAATAATAGTCAACGAAGACTGTAGAAAAATAATAACTGAACGTCATTTTTTGATTAAAATACTTACTGTCTTATTGTGTTGTTTTAAACCCATGTACATTTTATCATAAATCCATTTGATTAGAGCTGACAGTTTACGTCACAACTTTCTTTTAAGGACTGTAGAATAATATGCTTTTCATATTAGCGACTCGAAACATGAAAAATTTAGAGTACTATACTGTTAATACTAACTGATATAATCAATTAGTATGTTTCGTATGGTGTTATTTATAAATATGTATTCATATGGATCATAAGCTTCATTAGAACCGCGAGAAAATAAAATGTAAAAATATTTTTCTAACTATTAGCTATACGAACCATGACCATTAAATCAAGTTCAATTTTAATTGTCTTCCGATATATATTTATAAAACACTGATCCTCAGTCATCACCTAAGTTGATAAATATTTTACGCAACTGTTGTGGTAAACATAGACGCCGACTTTTAGATTTTAGCAAAAAATATTTTTTGGCAAATAGCCAAAAGCAAAATACTAGTTTTTCGTTTTACCTTAATTTTATAATTGAAGTACGGGAGGAATTGCCTTCGTTGCCCCTGTGAATTCTGCGCCTATGGTGGTAAACATATATGAAGAAAAAATTAGTATATATTTTGTGTTGTACTTATTATGTAATATTACACGTCATGAAGCGTCAGTTACTGTTGCTTCTCGATCAATAATGTTTCAAGTATCCGTTGCTACAGATTAATCGTTAACTCTTTTGACAGTGCGTCTCGTTCGATTACAAGTATATACACCAAATAAATTCCTGCTCAACGAATATTATAACAATCAATGATATAGACGTGGAGGAAGACTAGGCAGATAATAAAAAAAAAAAAATTAAAAAAAATCGGGCTTCAAGTATACGAGTATTTTTCGTGAATTCTCACGACGTTTTCTCATTTCGAAATAATCAGTTACTATTACTATACGCATCTAAATATAATATTATTATTAGACTATTGTGATTAATAAATTTGGAAACATTTACTAAAATACATAAACTGAAAGATAATAATATCTTTATAATGCTTTATATATTTTAATAAAAACAAATGTGTATCCATAATTGTGTATTATAATTTTTTGAAGGTATACGAGTACGTTGCATTTGACTATTATAACATTTCAAGTAAAATATGAAGAACGAGCAATTATCATCACTACTAGAAATTGGTGATAGAACTCGATACCATAAACGACAATACTATGCAATACGTTTGTCTCAGGACTAGTAAAATTTAAATAAATGTTAAACGATAGTTATCATTCAATATTATGATGATGACATCTAATAAATTTGGAATACCTTAAGCAATATTCATTCGAAAACGTGGATCATCAATATTATATATTCGTAAAATGTGATGTGAATCTGAGGTACTATATACATATACGTAGATAAACTGAGTCTTAATAATTGTCGTCTTCAGCCATAGATCGTCTTTCGGAACACGTCGTTGTAAGAGTTTCACTCGAGACGAACGGCCCTTACGCCTGGTGTATGTGGAGATTATGTTGTAGAAGTATTTTCAAATACTGCAACGGACCAACCCGCGTTACGTCGAGTTCAATCACTATACCTCTGTTTTGTTTTATTATTTGTTGTAAGAAGCTTTATTCTGCTTCTGTTATTCTACTTGTTTCGCGAAGTTTAATTAACTTTATACGGTACACACACACACACACACACACACACACACACACACACACACACACACACACACACGTATACACACGTATACACATACACTCACACGTATACACAAAAGTACGCGTGTCACGGTCGGGCAAGGGCAAGTTCGGAATATCAACTCGATCGGTCGGCGAATCGTGGAGGGATGATCTTTAAAGGATAAGGTGATGTGAGGTGTAGTAAAATTAAGCTATAGGCCGTATGTTAAGTATAAAATCGTATTATTATACACATCCGACTACAGTGTATTCTTAAAAAAAACATACTTTCCTCCGTATAAATTATACGGTTGAGTCCCGTCGCACATGCGTTGTTTGTGTTCTGTCGTCGCGAAGTTATTCTTCGACCCAACACGAAATCCTACCAGTATAAGTCACATAATTTTCACCATTTCATTCGTCAATAAAAGAGTCTTCTATACATTTCTCGACTTTAGCCTTGGCTAGTTCACGGTTTGGCATTATTCACAATTTCTGTATTGGGTTCCTTAGCTACTGAGCCATCCGGTATCGTTGGAATTCTAATATTATAGTAGATTCTATTTTGATAATCCGACGGTCTGGCAATAATGTTCACCATTAACGCTTTTACGTTCGTTCCGTTATCTGAATTTTAACTATGTAAATCGTATTATCGATTGTATCGTTTTCGACGTACATAAAATTATGATTCGTTCCATTAAAATTCCGCTTCGCCCGACTACGTCATCTAAATGAATATTATCCAACAGATAAAAAGAGTGAAAAAAAAGACTAATACATTTATATCACTTAACCATTTTGCTCTCTTCTTCTCAATATACACTAGTGATGATATCGTATTTAATCATCTGTCGTTGTTCAAAAAAACATATCACGACATGCCATCTGGTCGGTGCGACATGAACGACATGCAACACGTGCGACAACCGTTAATACCGACATCGATGCGTCATCACGTGACGGGACGAAACTGGATTATTATTTGGTCCATGACTACTGCGCAGTTCCCGACACAAACACATACGCCATGTCCGTTGTACGTCCGGTTCGTTCGTCCGTTGACAAATCCGTGTTGTTGTTCACATTTGTTGATTTTGTGCGTGTTTTGTGAATGTTATTTTATTTTATACCATCGCTATATATTGTGTAGTGCGCCGCTGTTTTGGCAACTCACAACGTCGTGTATTACCGTATAGGTCGTTACCTTTACCTTACGGTCTACGATACATGGACGCAACCATATTTTTATTATTTTTATTAGTAGTACTGATCGTCACTTATTGACATTGTACTTTTATAAAATAATACGTGACGTGCGTATTCGGTACTTCGCACCATCGTCGTAGCCGTTGTTCCCATCATCAATCCATAGTTCGCTGGTTCCAAGTCGGCTGCTCATTTTTTTGGATAAGTTTTCTTTTGTTTATATTTATGTATTTTTAGCTTATATATATATATATATATATATATATATATATATATACTTATATATTATTATTATTATCTCTTTTCCATATATATATATATATATATATATATATATATATATATATATATATATATATATATACATACATATATGTACCTGTGTTTTTTTGTTTAGTATTAAGCTACTAACACTATTATTAAGTCATTAAGTTTTGTTCAATAACCTAAGAATTTTGGCAATACAAAATATTTTTTATACAGTCCACTAGTTTAGCATGTATGTCTTTTATTTTATATACATAGCAAAATCATTTTGATACATATCCGGCGCTATTATATGCGAGTTTATCCCCGGCAAATTAAACTAGATAGTTAATTACAAAGTCGGGTATTCGCGCATACAGTCGTATATGCCACGCAAAGGATAAGTTAGTCCACGCAAAGGAAATAATAATCATCCTCCCGTGACAATACCGTCGTACATTCAACTTTATTTCACAGACCGGTTTAAACTTATTGTTCCACCTATATATATATATATATAAAAAATACCATAAACTTCTCCGCATTCAAGGATGTATTAATTAAGAACACTACCCTCAATGAGCTTACCTGTAAATCTACTCCTTCACGTCTTATATTGTGATACAGCGGCTGTGATAACTCAAATCTAATAGGTAGCTAAGCGTTTGATTAGAACTAACGCCAGTTTTGATAATTTTCAAACTCAGTCTAAACGTTCTTTTAGGATCATTATCAGAAACCTCCATCATTCCACTCTCAGTACTGACATTTCTGCCGCATTTTAGAAAGAAGAACAAATGGTGTGGCAAGTCCACAATATATAATAACTAGAGCCCGGATTTCAATGCGAAATGCATCTTTTTTTGGTTAATCTTATACAATGCTTTCCAAGTTTATAATTTGATTCATATAACAGAGACTTAAAAGGTGAAATTTTTATTTTACATGTTTTGCTTTTTTTTTTTGCATATTTCAATATTTTTTCATTTTTAGAACATATTTTAGCATTTTTCGGTCATTTTTTCGTTTTAATGCATATTTGTTTAATAAACTATACAAATTTAGCTTATTCAAAATATTATCTAAAGATAAATTATTTTCTTGATATTTAAATAGCTTTAACGGGTTTTCCATATTAACTGTCACTCTTTATTTTTCGATTCAGATTTTATCATAATTTATTATTGACTGTGGAGTGTCACCCGTATTCGGTCAAAAATTACGTTCAAATAAGTCTGTTTATACGTCGTATTACATCGCGGTCATAACATTTGCTTATCAGTATCAAGTCAATTTTTTCAAATTTTCAATTTTTTTTAATAAAATAATAAATAAAAATTACATCTTATTTAAAATTTACAAATCGTGTAAAAAAAAAAAAATAAATCTTCTTCTTCTTCTACTTCGCCTTCCTCCCAACTATTTGGGGTCGGCCACCCTTGTCCTACACCTCCACTTTACTCGGTCAATCACATCTCCTCTGCACACACCGACAGCCCTCATGTCATTCTCCAAAGTCTCCAACCATCTCTTTTTTGGTCTTCCTCTTCCTCTTTTCCCTTCAACGTCCATCTTCATAACCACTCTTACTGCATTCGTTTCCTCTCGCCTCATCACATGCCCAAACCATCTCAGCCTATTTTCTCTCATCTTGTCCACACCAACACTACCTCTCACGTATTCATTCCTTATTCTATCTTCTCTTGTCACTCCACTCAACCATCTAAGCATTCTCATTTCCGCGACACTCATACTTTGTTCTATTCTCCTGTTAACCGCCCAACACTCTGAACCATACAGCATAGTTGGTCTCACTACACTTTTATAAAATTGACCTTTCAGCCTAATTGGAATTCTCTTATCGCATAACACGCCCGATGCTTCTCTCCATTTCATCCACCCGCACTTAATCCTATGTTTTACATCCATGTCAAAGGCCCCGTCCTTTTGAACAAAAGATCCTAAATATTTAAAGCTCTCAACTTCACCTATCACATCACCATCTATTGTCAGTTGTCTCCTCATTCCTTCAACTTCTTGGTCTCTTTGTCCAAAATCATACTCAATATACTCAGTTTTATTTCTACTAATACTCAATCCCTTTTCTTCGAGGGCTAACCTCCACTCATTTAACCTATTATTGACAACTTCTATGTTTTCTCCTATCAGAACTATATCATCCGCAAACATCATACACCATGGTATCTCACCCTGTATCTCCTTTGAAACCTCATCCATTACCACTGAGAACAGGTAGGGGCTTAGAGCTGACCCCTGGTGCACACCTACTCCTATACTGAAACCTTCTGATACTCCACACCGACTCTTGACACTAGTACTCGACCCTTCATACATATCCTGGATCAAATTAACATACATTTTTGGGACATTTTTCCTCATTAATGCCCACCCTAAAACTTCCCTTGGCACCCTGTCATACGCCTTTTCTAAATCTATAAACACCATGCATAGTTTTTTATTCTTTTCTCTGTACTTCTCTACTAATTGCCTAACACAAAATAATGGCTCCATTGTCGATTTTCCTGGCATAAAACCAAACTGGTTTCCTGATATCGAGGTCTCACTTCTTATCATCTTTTCTATAATCTTTTCCTAGATCTTCATACTATGACTCATGAGCTTTATTCCTCTATAGTTCCCACATTCTTGTATGTCTCCTTTTCCTTTAAATATTGGTACAATAAAACTCTTTCTCCAATCTTCTAGCATTTTTCCCTCTATCAGTATCTTATTAAAAAGATTTTTCAACCACCCAATGCTTACATCTCCTAACATTTTCCACACCTCTACAGGTACTCCATCTGGTCCTACCGCTTTTTTCTTTTTCATCGCCTTCACCGCATCTCTCACTTTCTCCTCGCCCACTAGACCAATCAATCCTTCATTCCATGACATACTCTCTAAAACTTCTTTTGGATATTCCTCGTTCAGTAATTTCTCAAAATATTCTTTCCATCTTTTTTTCACATCCTCATCATTTGTTAAAACTCTCTTATCCTCATTTTTTATACACCAGACATCTTGGAAATCCTTGGATTGCTTTTCTCTCACCTTCGCCAGTCTATAAATTTCTTTTTCTCCTTCCTGTGTTCCTAGCCGCTCATATAACTCATCATACCTATTAAGCTTTGCTTTGCTTACAGCACTTTTCACTATTTTACATACATTTTTATACTCTATCCAATCTTCCCTCTTCCTACTTTTCTGCCATACCTTAAATTGCTTTTTCTTACTCGCTACTACTCTCTGAATCTCCTCATCCCATCACCACGTTTCCTTGTCTTCTGGTAAACTACTTTTGGTTTCACCAACAACCTCTTTTGCTATGTTCTTAACACAAGTGACCATCCTTCTCCAAACCTCATTTATATCTCCCTCAACATTCCACACAGCTTTTTCTTTTAATTTCTTTATAAACTCCTTCTCTTTGTTTCCTATTAATTTCCACCACCTAATTCTGATCTCCTTCCCTGTATTCCTTCTTTTGTTCATCTTTTTTCCACTACACCATACTTCCATTATCATCAACCTATGTTGTGTTATTACACTCTCTCCAGGAATTACTTTACAATCCTTTACTCTTTTTATATTGTCTCTCCTCCACATAAAATAATCAACCTGCGACCTATTTCTTCCACTCTTGTATGTTATATAATGCTCTTCTCTTTTCCTAAAATATGTATTGATTACTGCAAGCTCATACGATTCTGCAAAATCCAAAACTTTTTCTCCAGCCTCATTCCTCTCGCCAAAACCATACCCTCCATGCACTCTTTCATACCCTACCCTCTCACTCCCTACGTGACCATTCATATCACCACCGATCACAGCATCCTCATTTCCTGGTATTCCTTGCATCACTTCATCCATCTCTCGCCAAAACTCTTCCTTTTCACTTTCTTCACATCCTACTTGCGGTGCATACGCACTTATTACGTTTAATACTTTCTCCTCGAATACCAATTTTACCGTAATAATTCTATCACTTTTCCTTCCTACGTCGACTACCTTAATTTTCATCTCATCATCCAATATTACTCCAACGCCATTCCTAGTACTAGTCCTACCTGAATATATTACCTTATAGCCCTCTCCTATTTCTTTTGCTTTCTCTCCTTTCCATTTAGTTTCCTGTACACAACAAATATTAACTTTCCTTCTCTTCAATACTTCTGCTAATTCTCTACTTCTGCCTGTCAACGTTCCAACATTCCACGTGCCTATTCTCACTTTAAATCTATCCCTCATACCTAGACTCAGATTTATCCCGGGGCGCAATGGTGATGTCCCAACACCGTTGACATTACCCGTGTTGGGTAGACCTGCACACATAACTGGTGGAACAGCTACCACACTGGCTGTCCGGGTGGTATCACACACTTCAACATCCAGGTCTCCTCCTCCTCTAGATATAATATTTCCTCTCACTTGTTGTCCCCGCGCACATCCGAGATGGGACAAACCGCCTAAGTATCGATAAGGACTCCTCATTCTATTTGACATAATTTTACACCGGCTGTCGACCTGACGCAACCACATTAGTCGCCCCTTACGACTGGCTGTGGAAACCGTGGAAATATTCTGACACCCCTTTCCACAGGGGATTATAAAAATTTTCGATAATAAATGAAAACCTGTTGAATGTCTGTTAACAACGCGGATTAAAATCGTATTTGTTTATTTTTGGTCTTAGAAAAAAAAAAAAAAAAAAAAAAAAATTTAGAAAATAATTATCACTTGTTGATTTCCGGTTGGCAACGTCGAAAAAAAAAAAAAAAAAAAATCGAAAGTATCAAACCACTAGCAACGCGGGTTGCTAACGAGTTTGTTGATTATCGTTTATAAATGGATTTTTTGTTAAACATTTTATTTTCTTGATGTTAAAACCGCCCCCGGGGGTGCACGTTTAAGTCTAAAGAGTTGATTTCGGTATCAAAAGAAAGGGAGCAAACGTGGGTATGCTCCCTGTAAGTTTCGAGGGTATATGACCGTCCAGGTAAGATTGATAGCCCCACTCGTTCTGTCGTTAAGGTAAATTATACTTCTGACCTGTTTTATCCCTTGTATCCGCTGTAAGTTCTCACCCCTTGGTCCGACTTCGACGAAAATGGTATGGGTGCACGGAGCTTCCTAAGACGAATCCACCGATGTCTTCAGCGTAATTAACGGTTCACTTTTTCCCGACGAAAACGACGATCTCGCGGGAGCTCGTAAAAACACGTCCGTTCGTGTTCAAATAAAAAAAAAAAAAAAAAAAAATATATATATATGGGATTTTTAAGTTCATTTTTGTGGTAAAATGCATTTAAATTCGGGCCCTAATAATAACCATCTTCTTCCAATTTTTTTGTTAACCTTAAATGCAATGATAAAAACAACCAAATCTATAGTATTACTTCATTACTAAATACAAAATGTGTAATAGAAAAACTAAATAAAATTATGTACGGTCCACCGCCAAGTATTAACTGTGAAGACTACGATCATACGTAAAATAAATGCTATCAACCATCTTACTGCGTCAAATATGGCGAAGCTCATGAGTCAGATTTATCTATCAAATATTGCTACAACCCACCTAAATGCGTCCACTTCTACGAGAATCATACGGCCTATTTTAGGAGGTACCGGTTATGTTAATCCTCTCTATATCATTACAAATTCAAATCTTCAAGCTCCTATAAAAATACTACTCAGTCTAAAACTAATATCTCTGAGTCCTTCCTTAACGACTCTTATCAATCCCATCATATGCATCTGTTACTTCTGCTTTTAAACCGAACATTAATCCACAACGTTAAAATTTAAATTTAGTTCTTTCAAAATCCCTCTCTGATTCAACCCCCATTATAAACTCATTTCTTTCTACAGTATTAATAAACAAATAATTGAGGCATTAAATTTCCCCAATTATATTTGTTACTGTATACACTAATTGCATTTTACATAATTATCTGATATTATTTACGTTTTTATTTTTATACCTTTACATTTAATTTACTTTACTTTTACTTATACTTATATTTAAACTGAGTAAATTTAATTTTAATTATCGAACTATAATAGTTATTACAAAGGCTCAAATTTTAAAATATTTGCTAATTGTTTTAGAATACAGAAAAAATAAGAAAGTGAAGTATAAATTTGTTTTATGAACTAAGGACACCAAAACTGAAATTCTATTTATGCGTATTTGAAGTGTTTAAGATTTTTAACACCAATTTCGAAGTTTTGGTACTATTTTTTGCAAATATGCAAAATTATACGATGCTTTATCTTGTATTTTTCATAAATATTTGTTTAAATTAAATAAAAATTAGCATTCTAGATAATATAAACCAATTTACAAGTAAGACTTCTCGGGTTCTGATCAAATTGAAAACATCTTTAAACAACCAAATATATCTTATTTAATAACATTATGCATATAAAAGCTGATACCTTATTTTCTATATTAAGTTAATTAGTACTCTCGTAAGACCTCCTAGAATATATGATAAGTTCAAATGTATACATATTTATTTGCAATTTTGAGATTTATACTTACATGTGTATATATAAAATATATGACGTACTTTATTTCAATGACTAAAAATACGAGAAGTGTTTAAATTAATGTATTGTCCATAACGAATAAGTAGACTACTGAGAATTATGCGTCACAGCGATGTACTTATAAACGTCGACAGTGGTTTTGTGAAACCGTAGTAATTTCCGTGCGGTAAACTTTATATTAGTACGTTTTTAAGATATTATTTCACGCTTAATCGATGAACTAATATTACACTCAGATAAATATCTAACGTTAATTATTTATGGACGTGTTTAATTGTTTTTTTTTAATATTAAATTAAAGAAAATGTGTCACTTATATAACTCAATATCAAAAATTATTTTTCGAATTATATACTATTCTATAAAAGAATTTAAATAGAATGTATTCTCCACTACTCTAGTATTTTTGTACTATTTCTTAAGAAAAATATAACAATACTGCCACCAAATATTTGGGCTGGAATTCTGAATATTTATCAAAATATTGAAAGATATTTCCACATAATGTTCTATAGGTAATTTTGAAACAAATTCAACTTTAGATTCTTGACAACGCAAAAAATACATTGACGTCACAATAATGTTTTTTATTTTAATTTTCGGTCCAATTTCAGGGTAGAAAATATTCACCAACAATTTCTCATGAGAACTTTTTATTTTGGAAATTGGACAAACGGCTTTCCTTTAAAAATTTCATTTTTCAATTTCTTAGTACTACCTTTCAATATTAAAAAATAAAATTTGAAAAAAACCTCAAAATGATATTATATTTGATGGAGCAGACACTTGTACCTTCACAGCATTTGTCAATCATAATAGTCGAAACAATATTTATAGTATACGTTTTATACATGATTTAAATTTAAACACATACAAAATGAAAATAAATAAGGAAATTGAAATATCGATTATATTATTTTACTATTGAACATAAGTTAATAAATAAGATATCAATTATAATCAGGTATATTTTTTGCTAAAGAATTTAGTTAAAAAAGAAATACAATATAAAATTGTATTTTTATTATTGTTTTGTTTTTTACCCTATTATAAATTATAAAAATGATGTATTTTTATTTGTTTAAAATTCTAACAATACGTTTCAACAAGAATTTTTTCAATTTTGTTAACATAACCCAAAATTTCTTCAGCGTTCTCCGTAGACGATAATACTTTTTGAATTTTTGAAAGATGTTGCAAACCAGCAAAAATTGTAAGAGTCAATACAGGATTGTCTGGATCTTCTTTTTCTTGATCGTCTTATATCTCATAATACGATAAAATACTTACCTACTCGTTAAGATACTATAAGTACTATGTTAAAATAAAACGATAAGTGCAATAAGTACTCATAAACGAGTAAAATTTATATTTATATTTTCACACTGTAATTTAACCTAATCGTAATCTTATAAACAAAATAACGTCTTATCCGATTAAATAGAGAATAACCGAGCATCTTAACAAGTAGTTTTTACATTAACTAGTATATGAAATATCAAAGGCTAACAGAAAACAGCATCTTATGCAGGATATGTCTTAAACTTGTTTTAATGTATTTAAAATAAGTAGTTTATACAAAATGTAATTTACATTTGATTTTTATGTTGAACCCAAAACATGAAATAAGAATTTATTAACAATTGAAAACAAATATTTCAAAATTAATGACAATTAAAAATTGTCTAAATATCTAATAATTAATAAAATGTTTAAGAATGTATAGCCAATGGAAATTGAAAACATTTATCAATTATTTTAATTTTTTAAAGTATTTAATGAATGCTGTAAAAATATATCTATACTATGTGAATATTAATTCTCATAAAATATGTCTATTTGTGTCTTATGACTTGGGTATTTAATTCAAAATGAAAATTATTTTCGCAAGATTTTAAAATTTAAGCAACATATTATGAAAAATAATCATAAACAAATATTAAATTCATACCAACTTTCGTTCTGAGTCGATTTTTGAATGTGATTATTTATCATTGATTTCAAAATTATCTAGAAAAATACAACTTTCACAGCAAAATCTTGAAATTAGTGCCAGTTTTTGGCGTTTTTTTAAAATATTAAATTCAAATCATACCACGTCCGGTTAATTATTTACAGAAATAAGAGTTTAATCCGGTTGCAAGTAAGGATAAATAACTGCTATATGCAATTGAACCATTGGGCACAGATGAAGTTAAAGTTTCGACGATAGTGTAGTAAGCCCTAATACAATTAGTATACTTAGGAAATAATTTCAATATTTTAATAAGTTCTTTAATTATTATATGGTGTTTGGGTAATATGATGAATATTTCTAAGAACAATATAGTTAAAAGGGTAATATAAAATGTTTTCATCAGTTTTGATGAATTATGTAATTTGCGTAATGTGGCATATTATTTTATATATTTTTTTTTTAGTGAGTACTGCGAATTACATAATAAGTTACGGTTCTCATATTTCTCCACCATTCAACAATGGAATTTCTCGTATAAATACGAGAAGAACGTCTAACGTAAATCAGAAAGTAGTTAAGAGTGAGATAGTGCTAGATAATCTGATTTTTTAGTTTTTTTATGAACTATTGATCGCCGTGGACTCTGTTCAATTACATTGCTGCAAATACGTAGTCTTGCCTAGTATTAGTTGTTATTTCTTAAATAGCAGTAAGCTATATCAAATGTTAAACTATTTTTTTTATTTAGTAATAAATTGTTATAACCTTTTACAAGTTTTAAGCATGAGTGGTTGACTACTTTAATACCTACCTTTCTTACAATCGTCTCAAGCTAACGAAGAACGTGCTACGTCCTTTAAATAATTAATCACGAGTACGCACTGTTCAACACAACGATCACTAAAACCGTATAGCTTCGTTGGCTTTTTTATCTCTTTATTTGTAACGTATATTTGAAGATATATTTTTAAAGATGTTTATTTCTCACGAGATTTATTTATTTATTAAAATAATCAAACATGTATTAGATCCAATGACATATTATCATCATCATAAACCAAAGTCTGCGCGTTTTCGTAATGGTCATATGTCTCTGTCGTTTATCACGTTTCTCAGCTGTGAATAATTGATCCATGAGGTGTTCGAGGTCTTGGAAATACGATGTTCTATAGTGTCATATTATACGTTTACGAAAAACTAACGGACGTAAACGATTTCTCGTGTTTTGTACTGTATACTCTGTATGTTATTGCATTCAGGTGGTATATACTAATTTATTTTTTGGTCATAACCAATGGACGCGATGGTCTATACGTGACTGCGAGATGTACGTTGGTCAGCGAATTCCAGGGATAGCGAGCTAATGGCTTCCACAACAGCCAGAATACCGGCTTCAGTGAAACAGACCCTTAAATATACTTGTATACACGTTTACAATTATTTATTTCAAGACGAGAATAATACTAACTAAATTTTTTGTTAATATTAAATGTCATCTTTACCAAATTCACAACCGAACAACGATGCTGACATACATAATTTGGTGTCGTTAACATAAACCATCGTTGGAATATTAGCTTAGAAAGCGAACGTTTCGTAGTACGAACAACGGGGGATGAATGGCGTGAAAAATGGTAACAGAATTGCTCTTCGTTTGCAATGTTATAATCTCCGGGATATCGTTATGAAGGAACTATACGTATACGTATACATAATAATATTATAACGAGTAAATATTTTATAATGTTTAATTCGCGAGAGGATTATTCCGGCGATGTCGAAGTGTGCATATTTTTATGATTTGTCGTTTATGTGCCTATACTATGAAGGAAAAGGGATCATAACGTATCAAAATCACTGCAAATAAAATATGACGACCGTTGTGGACAGGAATATTAATTTTATCGACAGCTAAAAATTCGGTCAACCCACAAAACGTCCAAAGATGCATATATTAAAAATTAGAGCGATCCCAGGGTTCTCGAACTCCATCAAGTATTTACACGCAAAACGATAACAATGTAAAAGTTTCGATCAGCATCGATGTTTCACATGCTATCATTGTACATTGCGTTAAACAGTTTACTGAATATATGGTACCGAAGTTTTAAGTATCGAGATGAAAGGATCACCGTAATACTCTATAAGCTTAAAAAAACATTAAAAATTGTTTATTCATTGTTTATTCATAAGTCTTAGTTATTTGAATATACAATAGACGATAGATAGTATGAAAAAAATAGTCTTAACATCAACTATATATTTAAAATAAATAACTGAAACTGAATTAAACTGAAATAGAGATAATATTAAGCGGGTGTTCTAAATTTGTCAATTATGTTTAAAATACGTGTAATATAATAATGGTTAACAACAACATTTACAAAAATATAAAATTGTTGATTTTTCATCTTTGAGTGATTACAATTTTGAACTGTAACCATTGAATGTTGGATATTTAAAATAGTAATATAACAACAACAACAATTAATTAAATTAAAGTATTAAAAAACAAAAAAAAAAAAAACCAACAATAATTTCAATAAAACTGAATATAAAAATACATAGTATAAGCTTAAACCATTTAATAACCAATTAATATTATTGTTTATAATTTCGATAGCATAAAATAATGTCAAATTGATATAAGGGGTTTTTCGTAATACATATGAAGTAAAATTAACTCGATGACACGTCATTTGATCCGATAAATAATAATCGACGAAAATTGATCCGCCACAAAATGATAGGGTAATTAAATTACTACATTGTCATAAGCCTTCGGTTTAGCATAAATAATCAGTTGGCATAATATAATATCCGTTAATGGCGTTTGGTTAGAGTAAGCTAGATGAATGGCGTGTGCATGGTCAAAAGCAAGAAATAAAAAGTTGGATATTAATTATGTTAAATGGCAATGCGAACTTATGCATTAAAATTACAATTATTTGATAATTCATAGTTGAGTATTCAATTAAACAGGTTTCTTCCGAAGAAATAAAATAATTTTTTTTTTTCGTGTACGCAATTTCTTTACAGAAACGCTCGTATTTTAGATTCCCTGATCTGTATCGTTATTATATAAACAATTATATCGTAGGAATGACCGGTTGCTGTGGAAGAGGTTCTCCCAGTTTTTATGTGGCTGTTGAAAGTGCTGTGCCAAACGCTGATCGATAATTTTAAAAACATATTTCCAACATTTTGCTGTTGCATTAAGGATTATTTTTATTATCAATACACTTTTATTATATCACATAGGTTTTATTGAAAAATTACAACATTAATTTTTCGTCAACCATCGACGTGCCCACTAACCATCATTATTCATTTTGTGATCTACAAAACCAATTTATATGTATGTATAATGAATTCTTAAGGCATAATATTATAGAATATAGATAATTATTATTTGATTTTAATTAGGAAGAATTTTATTTTATTTGCAGTTTCTACTTTTTGTTTTTTTTTTATAGAGAACGACTATCGATATTCAAAAAGTTATTTAATCGAATATTTATTGAAATATCAATTTAACTTAAGAAATGTCGATGAAAAATATTAAAAATTTTAAAGTTCGGTCTTCAATGTCCAGAAATTCCAAAATTGATCACTTCTCATACAGAAAAAACAAATTTTACATTTGACATTTTAATATTTCTAATTATTTAAACACTCCATGGCTGATTGGCAGTGCTAAATTAAATAAACTTTTCTGTAAGCCTTGTGTTTTATTCACTAGGGAAAAACAATTTTTGGTCACATAATGAATTTTTTTTATTTGAATAATTTAGCAAATTATATTTAAAACCGTGAACTATCTTCAATACATATCTTTTAGGTTTTTTAAGTATACATTTTGGAAAAACTAAAATTGATTTAGAGCTTGATGAACAGAGACGTTCTGATGTAATACGCCATAATTAGTTAGTAAAAAAATTAGAGAAACTATAAAACGTTTTATTGATTGATTATGTTTATTTTTTGCGATCCACGAATCACCATACAAATTACTTATTTTTATCAGGGTAATTTCCTTGTTTGTTTAAATTTATTATAATCTTATAATTTTATTTTAAACTACATTTAAAAGCATCAAAAATATTTCGTGGTACATCAAATACAGGTAGAATCCATAGTTATCCTACTATCTCAATTAGCAACATAATTTCAATATCCATTAAACCAGAAATAAAACAAAATGGTATTTTTATTACAAAATTATTAAATGAAACTTCTAACATAACGAACCTGCTACAATTATCAATTACTTTAAGGTATATCCATCGTAAAACCGAGAAAATACATCGTTTTATCTTATTAACGTTGTATCTTATTTATTGACATTAGTTCCGATAGATCAACAGTTTATTAAAATACAATATTGATATAGTAAATATGTTTGAATTAAAAGATAAATTAGTAGCCCAGTCTTATGATGGAGCGGCTGTTATGAGTAGTCATTTTAGAGGACTACATGCTTAATTAAAGGAGCTTTACCCAAAAGGATTTAATGTCCATTGTTTTAGTCCTTCGTTAAATCTTGTACTTTCACAAGCAACATCAAGTCTATAAGATTGTAAGATTTTTATCAAACATTAACTGGCATGAGATCATTTTTTAGTAAATCTTATAAACGTAAACATGTTTTAATTAATAAAAAAAAAAAAAATGTCAAAAAATGTGCCAACTAGATGGAATTTTTCTTCTTGCTTAGTAGATAAAAGTAATTTAGTATCCTAAATACGGTTCATGAATACAATAGGTAAATATTTCATAAAGTTTTTTCAGCATGTTTTTGATAATTTCAAAGATTGGAATAATGAAACAGTAATAGTATCTTAAGGATTTATCAGTTTTTTAGATAGTCAGCAAACATACTTTTTGCTAATAGTATTAAACAAAATATTCAGTTTAACTGATAATTTATTTAAAGTATTACAAACCAAATATTTGGATATTTATATCATCTACAAAATTATAGATTAAATCTATTTGAAAAATTATTAAAAACAGATTTATTAAATAAAGACGATTTTAAGCCACAAAGACGTGGTCTTGAATCAACAGACCCGAAAACATTTTACAAAATAGTTTTTAATGAAATGTTGGATAACAAATTAACAAATTTGCAAGCACAATTTTATTCTTTAAATAAATTCAAATTTTTATCATTTATTTACTCAAATAGATATTTAAAACATATGAAACCATTTTCAAATTCTGCACTAGAAACCTTACGAGAGGCAAATTTCGGAGTTATATTTTATTTTATTACGAAACGAATTAGTTGTATTTTACAAATCTAAACAATTTTTTAACACTAACAAATATTATTTAATCAAAAAAAAAAAAAATGTAGGTGTATGATTTAGTCATACATAGTTTTATGTATCGGTGTAACATAAAGTTTTTAAACTCGTTCAATTAATTTTACTCTGTTCCTAGTACAACGGCTTCAGTTGAACGATCTTTTTCTGGGTTAAAACGAATCGAATAGTATCAAATATCTACGCAAGAACAAGAAAGACTTAGTTCTTTATCGTTAATTTCAAATTAAATATAACTTCCAGATAAAGAAAAAAATTATCCAGGATTTTATGATAAAGTTAAAAATTATTTTTAAAACAAAAAAGATAAATGGATTTTATCCATAAATACATTTTAGACTGTAATTTTTACCAACAAATTACTTTTTTTGAAAGTTTTAAGTGGAAATTTTATTTAAGCACTTATCCATTATAAAATACTACCGTATGCCACTGTTAATATCTCATTGTCACTAAACCATTATGGTTGATTTATGTATGTCGATTTTTATT
The DNA here is from genome assembly GCA_034509805.1 of Sipha maydis. NCBI lineage: Eukaryota > Metazoa > Arthropoda > Insecta > Hemiptera > Aphididae > Sipha > Sipha maydis. Next base: position 187,343 of record JASXSY010001391.1, read on the forward strand.
TACACAGTTTTTCGTGGTCAAGTTAATCAATTAATACGCCACATATAGTTGTAACAAACAAACAAAATATCAATAATTTTTTATTGTAAAACGAATATTTGCATAGTTTTCTTATCATATTAAGAAGGTTTCGGTCTATGGTGAACTACAGTAAATATAAAAAATATATACAATAAAATTCTACGTCTGCTCATAGTGTAAAATGTGCATACGTTTAATATTAAATTATACCAAAGAACAGTATTTATGCCGTTAAAGAACTTGGACGTTATAAAAGTGTAATGTGAAAACAATATTTTTTTTTTAAATTAAATTCGACTTACTTTTTAAATACTTCAGACTGTATGTTCTTTTATAACTATTATAGTTTTTACAAAATATTTTGGCGTGATAATAATATTGACACCAGTTTACTACTATTAGATAAATGTAAATTATTGAGGTTTACTTGATAATGTTATTCTAAAATAACAAAACAATTATCATTTGTTTAAACAATAATATGATTTCTATAAATGTTATCAATTCAAACTGCATTAATCTGTTCTCTGTTTGCCGTATGTCTAATATTACAAATCACTCAAATTATTCTCAAATTATTGGATACTACTCGACAGTTTTTTTTCATTTTTTAAAACTAATATTTGATATCGTATTAACTGTAATTATGATATGTGCGTTATATCAGCTCTTAACGCGTCATCTAGGACCGATGGTCTCTGCAATACATTTAAAGCATACGATACATATATCATTAGTGCACACGTAGGATTTTTCAAATTGTATGTGACACCTAATATAAAACTGTACATCAATCATAGTTTGAAAACATATATACTGTATTTAAGTTGCCCTTTTAATTTTAATAAATATCATTTTAATTTCCCGTTTTTAGTTTAAAAAATACTTGCAAACTTAAAGTTCATCGAGCTTAGTAAATTGAAAATATTTTCACATATTATGTTTTTTGTTTTCAGTTAAAAATGAAGTTAAAATATCCATTAGGAAATGTACTGTTACGTACAATTCAAAATACACTGAAGATATATATGTGTGTATGTATTTTTCGACATGTTAACCGTTTTCAGACTATTCTATGCACATTCGTCTTTGAATCGAGAAAAATGATTCATTCGATAAACAAAAGTCCATCATTGAGCAGATAAAACCTGACGTGGAAATTATCTAACTTAAAAAGTGTCTCATATAGCATACGGCTTTAGTGCTTTGCATAACGCCATTTTGTTCATGCGTATTTCACAATAAAATATTTATTATTCACCAGTTTTATTTACTCAGCTATTCGCCATACACGTAGAACATAATTAATACCATTGAAACCCCATGGGTAGAATTTACGCGTTTTCCAATAACGTTTTCAAATAATAGTATAATCTAAAACTGCAATTCGTTTATCTTCGATTTACTCGAAAACATTTTGTTTTCATAACTCTAAAACCTATCCGTAATTATAAACTCACAACTAAATTATATAAATATGTAGATTTGGTGAGTTGAAATATTAATAATAATCTATTCATGGAAAAACATTACACTAATTATGCATTCTGCCACTCGTGTCAATATGTTACCATCAACACCAACATTTTGTCCGAACTAAAATTAACATTTACTTTGTATACGAGTATAATAATTTTTATGGATTAAATATTAATTATTTATACGTTCTCGGAATGTATGAAAATATTAAGTGCAATATTTTAGGGTGAAACTATTTTGCTTAACCAACAAGTACTACATATAAAAAATGGTAGTTTTCTAAACAAGGGCAAAAATGAACAATATTTCACGTGCTTTTTCTGTATTTATAATATTATATTTGGTGTTAAAAATCTTTTGGTTAGTTCCTAAGTTTTAAGGATAAAATTATTATTAAAGAATATTTAGCCAAAAATTAGCTTGATCTTTAATTCAATATATTACACGTTTTAAACTATGATCAGTCAGTCTTTTGATTTTCTTAGATAAGTAAGCCGCATTTGAATAATTCTGTATATAGATATCGAAATAGTAGAAATATAGTTATCTAACAATATTAATTTCCAACTTAAAAAAAATGTTTTATTTAAAAAAAATCTATGTATCATTTGAATCGATCATAATTTGTTTTAGTTGCAAAATATATTATCTGCTTATCTGTTGTGAAAAATAATTTATGCCTGATATCAAATATACCTATACATAATATATTATTGATAAGTCGTGAAAACTGAAAAAAAATCTTAACACGTAGTACATAAAATAATGCATTGAATTCTGAATATGCTTTTGTAATTTATTATTAGTAAACTTTCATTTAAAATATGTGTTGCTGATAAATCGAGATTAATTGTTCTTTTGCTATATCGTTGAATCGTTTTCGATGTATCAATCATATTGATATCACTACTTTGAAATAGTGTTGATATAAATCTGTAGACAATAAATACAAAAACATAAAATATACTTTTAATGTTAATTTAAAAATAGCTTTATTCAGCTAACCAATGTCAAAAACAGATTATATCCTATTGTTCTCGTTCAAACAACACCGTAGCTGAATTAATTGTTAAAAATCATTAGCACATTTCCTGTGCGCAATAAAATAAAATTGGGCATACGTCTTTCAATTAATAATAATTATTACAGCATATATAATTTTAAAAGATAAACCGATGGAATTGATCGACGATTTCATAAAATGGTAAAATATTTTGATGTTATATCAAGAGATAAATAATGACAGTACCGTGTTATAAAGAGCAGCTTTCTCAAATAATAATTCTACTGCTTTTTTGAGTGCACAAGTCACGATTATGAAGAGTTTTGATATAATAACACTTAAAAAAAAAAAAAAAAAAACAATTTCAAGACATTTATTTTTTTATAACCTACCATTTCGTCACTTGTTGGTTAACTCAATTTTACCATTAACTGTAGAGTTGATTTTGAAGACTTCTCTAGAAAGTGTGACTTTTTTTTATTTCATATATAACAAAACAATAAAATGCTTAATCTGTTTATGGCTTAGGTTCACGAAATTTTTACGAGGGATGGACGAGTTAAGTTTATAATATACACTTATTTTCTATTATGGTCCTCAGCAAATTTCGGTTGCAAATAAAACTGAAACACCCGTGATTGTAGATTTATTTGTCTCTACTCGTGTAAATACAGTAGTATAATATTATTACATCTTCGAAAAAAAAAACTAAAGTAATTGGATCTATAAAACAAAATCAACATTAAGAAAAATATACTTTTATGAAAAATAATAAATAACAGGTAATAATTAATGATAATAAACTTTTAGTTCGTGAGCATGTCTCATAAGTAAATATTTTTTTATTTTTTCAACTAAGTATAGTATACCTTACATTAACTTGTCGTAACATAACAGTTTTGAAATGTGTGACACAAATTATTTTTATACGATAATTACTTATTTTAACAAGAATATCATATGTATCTAAAAGTTTCAAGTAAACAAATTGCAGATTAAAACGATTAAAGTACAAATCTTTTCTAGTTACATTTTCTTTAAAAGTTTACATTCGATCAAAAAAATATTTGCAACTCTCAATCGTGGACAAATCATTTGCAATATAGGATTTAATAAACACTGTAGATTATTTTTATTATTACGACCGAGTAATTGATAAACTTTAAATATTCAAAAAATGAATTTATGGATATAACAATACGCTGTACTCGTAATAATATTATGATGTTTATAATATATATATATATTTAAAATATATGTGTTATTTTCTCCTAAATTGATTTGTTCGCCTCGATTTTTCAAACTAACAACGATCAAATCAATATTTTCTGATATTTATTTAAAACATGTTTGCTTCTTTCAAATGGTATATAATTTATATATATTATTATTAAATTAAATGTATAAGAACGTAAAAGAATTTAAATAAGAATCTCGATACTGATATTTAAACAGTGAACTTTGGTATTCCGGTAAAACGTGTGTCCGTATAATAACCGATAATTCGTACCATAAAATTAATGAAAATAAACCAATATAAGTTTTTAACATCTATGTATAAATAATATAGTTTTAGCTCACCTGAGTCTATATACTGTGCAAAAAAAACTTTACCTGAAAATGTTTAATGACAAAAATTGAATTATATCAAAAACAACCAAAGTTAAAAGTAAAAAACATTGATGATACACTTATCCTAAAAATCAATGTCTAAGAAATATTATAAATTAAATTCGATTATTAAATGATTATTATTTGGGCCAACACTCCTATGCATTTGCACATTTTTATTAGTTGATCGAAAAAGCAGTTAGTTTATACCAACATTTGTTTCATAACCTAACGATGCCATATACGAAATTTTATTTTGCATAATATGAATTTTTTGCATTTTTAGTGCATTTTTTAGTATTTTATATATTTGTACAATATATTAAGAATCCTAAAAACTTGGGAATCACTAAATATTTATTTATTTATTTATTACGCTCTTATAGTATATATTTTATTATGGTCTATGAGTTATTCAACTAATTTTTAAAAATAGACCCAGGATATAGTTTAGATATACTTATTTAGTAGGGCCAACAATTGCCCGTATGCCGTTATATTTTATTTTAACCAACGTAGTCGTCAGATGTGGCTTATACTCGTACGGTGTCTTATTAAATCAATCGTTTTCAAATTCCAAAAGTAAAAACTTCTAACACTAGTCGTGTCGAAAGTTACATCTTTGAATTTGGAAAAAAAAAATATTTTCTTCGGATGGGAACACAGTGTTTTGCAAAATATGCAAGGTGAAGGTTACATGTGAAAAACAATTTACAACTTTACAACATCTTAAAACGTCAAAGCACTCACATGGTATTCAATGACTCGGCGACCAACAAAAAACGATTCAACAACTTTTATTTACTACTTTAAATTTTACTTTACTACATCAAAAATGAATTCTTTCAATAAAGATTTGCGCAGAATTTTGTTAGCATTCAATATATCTATAAATAAATTACAAAATACCCATTTATATTCATTTTTGGAAAAAAATATATACATAAAGACATTCCATCAGTAGCTTTGTTAAGAAGTAAATATGTTAACGAGTGCTATGATGAAATAATGGACGTAGTAAGAAAAGAAAATCTGGATTTCAATCAACGAAACTACTTGCGTACAATCTCGATTTATTGCAAACATAATTATTGGTATTTTTAATGTCGATGAACCAGGTAAAATATTTTTAATTTTTTCCGGTGTTCTCGACAAAAGCAATCGATATGTTAAATTTTTAATAAAGCTATTTTTACATTTTGTCCTAATGGAATCTGATACTCTGATATACTCTTGTTTTTGAGTGATTCCGTTCATTACATAATCAAAGCAGCTAACTTTTTACAATTTTTTTATCCAAAAATGATCCACGTCACTTGTGTGGCCCTAAGGCTACACCAAGTGGCAGAAAAAATTCATGGTCAATATCCAAAAATTGACAAACTTGTCTCAAATGCAAAATAAATATTTTCAAAAGCACCAAGTCGTATTATATTTATATATATATATATATATATATTAATTTAAATTACTATCATTGTAAAAACTATTTGGAGTAAGGTTAGATAAAATTTTTTCGAATAGAATTTAGTACATAAAATGTTTGCAAAACATTTTTAAATTGTATACAAAGTCATGTTTTTAGATTATTATGTTGTTGTTTACAGCTCCTTGCGTTAGGTATTAAATAAACGCATTTCAATTTATAATAATAAGGGCCAAACATTTTATGCCCTAAAAATCTATAAAATATGTATGCAGTTATGCCCTAAAATTAAAAAAATACGCCCTTTCAATATACTCCAAAAAATGATTTACTTATACACTAATACAATATTATTATTGCCCTACACCATTGAGACGGTACTAAGAAACTGAACTCGAACTGGTGCATTGAGATGAGGTGGTTAGGTTTTGACTACTGCTTTCAGCTTCAAGAGTGTGAAAATGTTGCTTCACTGCTTCTCGGCTAACCTGCCCTGATCGACAGACTGAGCATCAAATAGTACATACATATGTAATATCAATATATTAGTTTTCAACAATTGAACGATTAAGTAAAACAATTTTCGTGTATTCCACCAGCTTTTTACATTCATATCATCAATCTACTATGGTTACAATACATTTTTTTGAAAACACTAAACCGACTATAATCGAAAATTTGAGTTTATTAAAAAAAGATACATCAGATAATTTTCATTAGCTTGTAATAGGTAAATAATATTAAAATATTATTTTAAAATGCATTAAGAATTTACTTAAAAACTATTATATTTTACAGTATAACGTTAATAAAATAATACAGTATATGATACGGTTATATTGGAGCATATTATGTGCACACTGGATTTAATTCCTTAAAGGAGGAAAAAATCGATTTTATCGCTACAGCGTAAAACAATCATTCAACGTTGATTAAATCGAGTATAAATTTTCGTTAATTAATTCGGATTTCGAGTACGGTGGAAACGGGTCTAAAAACACCGTAAACCAATAACAGATGAATATTTAATAACGATTGTTATTTGCGTTACCGTTGAACTACAAAATTTGGTAAGAAAAGGATCCCCCCCCCCCCCGTCAAACGTTACAGTGGGTACACCGGGTGGAATTTCTCGCGTATTTTTCCAAAACGATTGGCTTTCATTTGACTCGGTACCGCAGCGAGTTACAAAATGTACATGTCACGAAATATGTTCGGAAAACGGCGAACTAGATTTGTGTGTTGACCGAAGTAATACGAAGCACGTGTAAACGATTACAACAACATTTACATTACAACATTAACGCAACAACTATTGGCGAACGAAGACGACTTTGTTTGCTCAACTGCCGTTCGCGTTCCGTCGCAACAGCTTCGGACGCGCAAAAACAAAAAACGAATGTTTTCCGCGAACCGCGCGGGGGGGGGGGGGGTGAAGGGATGGTGAACATCGTATCGTTGTGCGCGGAACGTGCCGGCGGACCGGACGCGAAAACGTAGCGGCCGAGGAAAGTGGCGGGCGGGAATCGCAGACGAACGAGCGCGCAAGACGTGCGCAACAACAGCGGCCGCGCAACTGTTCAACCGTTTGCACAGGTGCGACGGCACGCCCGGTCGTCGGTTGGCGGCCGGGCCGCCGTCGCCGCCGGTGCGAAGACAATCGAAGTGATCATGTGGCGCGCGAAGCACGTAGCCGCAGCGTTGGCGTGCGCGTTGGCCGCGACCAGTTGGCGGTGCCACGGCGGTATCTCGGTGGCGGCCGCGCCCAGCGTCACCAGAAACGCGGGCCCGGAGTTCGAGTACAACAGGAACTTGGTCTTTCTGAAGCACGTGGCCAGGCACGACGCGTTGTGGGCGCCGGTGCTGCGCGAGAAGGTGAACGTGTACAACGTGCCGTCCAAGCACGTGGACCGGTACGCGACGCGCGAGAAACCGTCCCCGGTCGACAAGGACGTGGACCCGTTCCAGGAGCTAGTGGTGCTGATGAAGTCCAACGCGTCGGTAGGCACGACCGTGTCGTACGTGGCGGCCGCCGTGCATCAGGCGCTGGCGTGCACGGTGCTCAAGCGCTTGTCCGTCCAAGCGGTGGCGCTGCACCGGCTGATCGTCGTGGAACCGGAAGCGATAGCCGTGCCGAATGCGGTCCAGTGGCTGGAACAAATGACTCGGCTGGCCGCGGACAAGCTGGCCGCGCTCGGGTACCGGTTACCGGTCGTGGCCCGCGCCCATCATTACGTTACCACGCTGCTGTTACCACACGCGGACTTCAATAAGAACGGATTGTACCAACTGGCCGAGGATATGTACGTAGAGATAGAAGAAAAGTGTGCTTCCCCGGACAATGGTCAGGGCCACTACTGGACGGTGGTGCAAGAACTGAAACGTGGGCAAACGATGATCGACATGAATTACCTGCATGATCAGTTGGCGGACGACAATTACGTGGGCTTGGAAGATCTGGAAGTCATTAAAGAAATATCCACGAACAACGGTAATCTAGAACTGACCAACAATGATATAGAGAATGATTGGTTGGAAAACATGACACCCGAGAACCTCAGGAAGCTGGCCAACATTAACTGGATCCAGATGTACTATTTGATGCTCAGTCTGCCGATCAGGGCGTTGGCCGAGAAGCAGTGGAGCAACATTTTCACACTCTCGAAGCTTAAAACCGTAGTCAAAACCTGACCACCTCGTCTCAACGCACCAGTTTGAGTTCAGTTTCTTAGTACCGACTCAATGGTGTAGGGCAATAATAATATTGTATTAGTGTATAAGTAAAAAGTGTTTATTTTTAATTTTTTTTTTTTCCGATTTGAATACATTTTATAATTATTATTATAATCGAAAATAATGCACCAATATAACATTATATACCGTCATTTTTGTTGAAAATATATTATCTGAATACGATATTCTAATCTTTTCACGTACGCCATTTTTTCATGAAAATTATTTGAAACAGCGTTTTCATTTCTCGTAAAAAATAATAGATAAAATGTCCTAAACCAATTGAAGGCTATTGCTAAACCCTTGTTTAGGTGTGATAAAAATATATTATTGAAAATATTTCAGCTACAGCGAAAACCACACCTGATGATCAACTACAGTTTCTAGTATTTTAAAAAATCAATGAAAACCGTAAAAAACATTAATAATAAAAAATATCAATTACAGTGAAACCTCTATTAATGGACACCTCTCAATAGTGGACCCTTCCCAATAGTGGACACTTCTAAATTCCCCGGCAAAAATGTATGCGCATATAAATGTATGCGTAATAGGTTTTCTCAATAGTGGACAACTCTCTATAGTGGACAATTTTTAATTCCCCGTGGCTGTCCACTATATAGAGGTTTCACTGTATTTTAGTTCAACTGTTTTTTTTGTAAACAGACCTTGATTTTTCAAAACGAACACTCATATGTATCATTCTCGTGGAATTTAATCTTATAACGTTGATTTGATTCCGGGTTCACGTTTACTATTAAATAGAAATTTAAAATGGCGTTATGCAGAAAGCAACCAACCCACACATATTCTATTTGAGATAATTCAACTTTAAGAAAACTATTGTTTTTAAATTGGTTAGCACTTCATATGACCCAAAACTAATATATCTTATTAATTTGATGTTTGTATTTCAATGATTTACTAATAATATCCTGATACAAAATAATACTCACCATTATTTTAAGACTTATGTTGGTTGGTTGTTTTATGATTAATGTAAAAAAGTGGCATGGTTGCTTTTAAAATGAAAACTTTAATAACATTATTATAATTTAAATAAGAAAAAATATCTTATGTGAGTAAAATATTTGAAGTATATTACAACAAAAAAAACATTAAATATTAATTATCTCAGTCTTTTGAGTCAATACGTTATAAAATTAACAAAACAATAAAAAAATACTCATAGTAATGTAATAAGTTGACTAGTAGTTAACATAACAATTAAATCTGTTCTAAGAATTATAATAGTAAAAGTTCCTAAAAAGGATAGTAAAATATTGATAACATTGAAAAACAACTTGATAAGTAACATAATAATAATTAAAAATAAACGATTTCTCAGTCTTAATAATAAATATTATAATAGAATTCCTTAAATAAATGAAAAAACTGCTTAATTTAATTAGTTTCAATTTCAAAATCCAATGTTTCATTAAATCCTCCCACATGCTCATCAATGACACTATTTCCCATTAAATTAGAATAAAATGCATGTGCATCTGCCGGAATTAGATGCATCATTGATTTTATATCTTCGAGTTTTAATTTGTTAATTTCTTTTCCATCAGCCATAACTGAGTTAATAATGTTTCAGCTGGAAAGCGGGTTGTGGATTGTCGTCCCCGACAACGTTTTTCTATATTTACTTCTACAAAGTTGTCAATTGACAAGGTATTATTCATAAAAATATAAAATGGATGACTACGATATAATTTTATTTATAATTAATTAATTTTATCTCCACTCGCTGATACTTTTCTATTAGTTATTTTTTTTCTAAATTTTCAGAGCTTACAAAGTCTTCCATGTTCATTTTAATAACTTTTAGAGGATTTTTCTTTTTACAAGTCTTCATAATATGTATGTAATCATCAGGAGTGTTAAGTCTTTGGTGATGCTTCAGGGCTGACTCGATATCACTAAAATTTCTATCATTAGGTAGAAAACTATGACCGGGATATTAATATTTCAGTGTTATTGTTTCCAGTTCGGTGTTATTAAAATTAAAACGAATGACATTATTGTATTATATAAAATAAATAAAAATGCCTACAAAGTACGAATTAATTTTTTACGATGTTAAATCAGATGTAAAATTATATCTTTATCAAATCTACAGAAAACAACCAAGCTGCTTGGATTGAATCAATGTGTGATAGTGATGTGTGATGTGTGATGTGTGATAGTACGTTTTTCACGGTATGACCACCATTACAAAACCATGTGGCATAGATGTATTGTGCAATATTAATTTTGTAAGATAACTCATTCAGTTCCATCTATTAACATTGATAGATAGCGCTACACTTCAAAGTTGGTTTGGTTGTTTTTTACAGAATACGTAAAATGAAATTCTCTATCTCGTTCTACTAACATCTCGTTTTTCAATAGTTTGAGGGTTGGTTGCTTTCTGCATAACGCCGTTCATTTAAAAATATGTAATTAATCGAAATGTTGCTAACATCAATGTCCCAAAATTATTTTATAGATCATTTTATGTACAATCGGTAATCGTTTTATTTTTATACTTCATAATAAGATGCTTTGAAACAGGTAATATAATTTTATTACAATAATCAGCCAGCCAGACAACGAACCTATACGACCTATTCCATATATATATGCCCCTAAAATTGAATCGCTCCTACGTTTCCTATGGTAATACGATTTAGAGCAGGGATGGCGAACCTATGACACGCGTGCCAAAAGTGGTACGTTGGCTAAATTGTAATAGCACGTCATGTATTAAAATATAATAAAATGTATATTTTAAAAAAAAAATAATTAGCTATAGGTATCTACTTTAAATTTTTAGTGTGAGATATTTGTAAGCATATATATGCAATTGGTTATCTAAATAAAAATAAAGAAAAAGTATGCAACAATTATTATTGCATGCTTTTTATTTATTTATTTTTTTTTTTTGTTTGACTCGTGAGCATATTTCATAAAATTTGATTTTAAATGTTGGCACTTGACCCGAAAAAGATTCGCCACCCCTGGTTAAGAGAATAGAAGACTCACGATGCAATTTTTTTTTTTCTTAACTATGGTCACCCATTTTTAATAAATATATTTTGTATTTTGTCTGTTTCAGTGGGTAAGATAGATCCTTGCCGGTCAATGAAATGCTCACACGGACAGCACTGCGTCTTGGACAAATCGGGCGTAGCACGTTGCGATTGTCCCGCAGAGAACGAATGCAGCGAAGACGTGGACGAACCGGTGTGCGGAAGCGATTGGCGAGACTACCCGAGCGCGTGTCACGTTAGAAAAGCGTCATGTTTGTCGGGCCGGAGCGTATCTGTCAAATACAAAGGGCCATGCGGTAATAGCACTAGCAGTATATTACAGCACGTCATTATGTTATTTCGTTTGTTCGTGGGAAACGCTATAAACAAAACGTGAAAAATAATATCGTTTTAACGCGAAATAGTAGTGTATCAAAATGAATGATAAAATATTGAAATCCAGTTACAACAGTATAGTCTGTTGAAGAAATTACAACGGGCCTCTTTCGGCCTCCCAAATTAGTGTTTAACTAAGAGTAACATTGAGAGTTGGCCCAATATATGTTTTATACTTCAAAACTTTTTACGTGCATTCGCACACAATTTTTTCATCGTTATAGTAAAAAAAAAAAAAAACAACTTTTAAAAATTATATATTTTTATTTTCCATCGTTATGAACATTAATAAATTTTCGAAAGAATAATAATTATTAATAAACTTTAATAGTAGTTATCTAATATAATATGTAGTACAGTACAGCTATATCTCCAATCTGTTAATTTGGAATTTGAATGCAACAAAAATACGCTGAGACAATTGAAGATAAAATAAGTGTAAATGTGTAATTTTAGATTCTGAACGGAGTGAAGAATGTATTGATTTTACAATGATGTGTGTTTTTTTTTTTTTTTTTTTTTTTTTTGTGTCTGTCGACACGTTTTGGGGCAGTAAAAATGCTTCGATTGCCTTATGTAGCAACTTTTCTGAAAGGAAAGTGAATCTATTTGGTACTTTGGGGGGTCAAAAGTTAAAAATTTCCAATATTTTTTAAATGCGACGGGAAAAACCATAAAAAAATTTGGGAAAAACGGGAGTTTTTACGCAAAACCAGTTTTCGACATAATCAAATTTTTTATTTTGCTATAACTCAAAAACCAATCAATGTAAATACTTGAAATTTTCACCAAATGTTTAGATTAGCGTTCTCTATACACCATCAAATTTTCAAAGTATTTTGACTTTTATTAAGCTATTTATAGACAATTGAAATTTTCAATATTTTTAAGTATTTTTTTTTTAAATAACGATAAAATTTTTTTGGCTGCCTAGAAAATCTTGAAAATTTAATACAAGGTTTCTTATAAGTTGTTCCTTAACTGATAAAAAAAAATCTAAAATCGTAAGTCACAATTTTTTTTTATAAGTGCTCAAAGTTACAATTTATACGAAATATGTAAAAATCACGATAATTTGCAAGTTTTTTTGTAGTTAAAAATTCATAAAATTTTTTCTGTTCATACTTAAGGTTCAAAATTTTAACACGAGGTTATGTATAAGCTACTCTTCAAAAATCTTTAAAAAAATTTCTACCGGAATTAGAGGAAAAAATTTTATGACTGTTTGAAATTTAAATATTTACGAAATTGCATAAAATAGCGATTTATTCTCAAACGATTTTAAATATTTTTTATAATTCAAAAAGTATAAGTCGCAGATTTTTGAAATTTCTACCAGCTGTTAAGATTGGTATTTCCTTTATGTCATATTTTTTTCAAAATATTATATTGATTTTTAAGCCACTTATAGGCATTTAAAATATTCGATTTTTTTACATTTTTTTTTTATAATCGGTGATAAAAAAAATTTGGCTCGTACAAAATACTTGAAAATTTAATAGAAGATTCCACAGAAGTAGTTCTTAAAGTCATTCAAAAATTATTAAAATCCATAGGCACAATTTTTTTTTATAAGCGTTTGAACAGCGAATATTGACAAAAAATTACATGTAAAGTATAATATACTGTATAATATTCTAGACTGACAAAGATATCGGTTTTTTTTAAAATGCTCTAACTCAAAAATGAAAAATCGCAACAACTTGAAATTTTCACCATATCTTTATATTGACGTTCTCTATACATGGTTAAGATTTCAAAGTATTTTGACATATTTTGACTTATTTATAGACAATTTATATTTTCGATTTTTGTTAAATTTTTGTTTTTAAACATCTATAAAATTTAATTGATTGAGCGAAAACTCTTGAAAATTTTATACTAGGTTTATAATAAGTTAAACTTATCGTAACTAAAAAATATCGGTGATCGGTTAACTCAATTTTTTTTTATAAGCCCTTAATTCTCAAATTTGTATAAAATGTGTAAAAATCACGATAATTTGCATGTTATTTTGTAGATAAAAATTCATAAATTTTTTTTTGTTCATACTTAAGGTTCAAAATTTTAACACTAGGTTATCTATGAGCTACTCTTCAAAAATCTTTAAAAAAATTTCTACCGGACTAAGAGGAAAAAATTGTATGACTGTTTGAAATTTAAATATTTACGAAACTGCATAAAATAGCGATTTATTCTCAGACGATTTTAAATATTTGTTATAATTCAAAAAGTATAAGTCGCAGATTTTTGAAATTTCTACCAGCTGTTAAGATTGGTATTTCTTTTATGCAATATTTTTTTCAAAATATTATATTGATTTTTAAGCCACTTATAGTCATTTAAAATATTCGATTTTTTTACATTTTATTTTTATAATCGGTGATAAAAAAAATTTGGCTTCTACAAAATACTTGAAAATTTAATCGAAGATTCCACAGAAGTAGTTCTTAATGTCATTCAAAAATTATTAAAATCCATAGGCACAATTTTTTTTATAAGCGTTTGAACATCGAATATTGACATAAAATTACATGTAAAATATAATATAATGTAGAATGTTCTAGACTGACAAATGATATCGGTTTTTTTAAAATGCCCTAACTCAAAAACGAAAAACCGCAACAACTTGAAATTATCATTAAATCTTTATATTGACGTTTTCTATACATGGTTAAAATTTCAAAGTATTTTGACATATTTTGACTTATTTATAGACAATTTAAATTTTCGGTTTTTCTAAATTTTTCGTTTAAAAATAAAATATACTTATATAATATTTATAAATAACATTGTATTATATTCTAGACTAACATATGAACTCCGTTCAGAATCGTTATTCGTATACAATGATATCTATCATTGCATTCAAATTTAACAAATCCATTATAATAATGACCTATCCTATAAGCGAGGTGCACTCCACCCCTAACTGTACAGCAGAGCGAGGCCCATCCGGTTCTTTTTTTTTATTGAATAGTTTAGCTTCTTATTATCCTTGATGAATTAAAATTAGAATTCTGACGTACGCTTTCTTAAATCGAAAGCCCAGTTGCTTATACATATTGATCCATACGCCTATAATTTATTACACTACATTAGTTAATGTCTATTACAACGTTGTCGTCTTAAAATCGGATTTCGCGTGCCCGTACCGTTCGTCGATCATTATAACCTTAACGTCAACAACGACACGACATCGACACATCGTTGCGACGTCGTGGTATTAAATTATTGTTTTACTAATATCGTTGGTTTTGTCTGTGTATATCATGTAGTAAGCAAAGCGGTATAACGGTTGAACATTTGTCATGGCGTTTGCGACGTGATAATAAATTTCTGTAATTCAAGTCATGCATACACACGCCTTCCTCGCACGCGCGTGCACATTGTCCCATTGCATAGATAAACACCCAAAACGCATACATTATTGAAATGGGGTCGTGAGGTGTATTTCACACGCGGACCAGGCCACGGATTATTTGAGTTCGGTTTTAAATATACGTCGTTGTCGGTGTGTGCTGTCATCGATATAATCAAGATAGATACATAATTTTCAACGCAAATATTATTCACAATAATAATAATAATAATAATTTTATAATACGCTGTCACCCTTGTCATACCCTACAGTCAAATTGATCACATCCCATCCACACTACTGACTTGATAGATGTTAAAAGGTCAATGCACTTTACATGATTGACGATCAATTTAAAAACTATTGAAATAAACACATTCACATGCAAAATGAAATGATTCGTATAACGTGTAATTCTAAAGCTCAGGCCAACGTTTTTTGTCAAGACAAAATGTCAAATAAAAACTAACGATTATTTATTGATATTAGAGATTATAAAAAAACACCGTTGAAATATGTTTAAAAGTAACCACATGCCCAATTGAACTGCTGCGTATCTTACATTCCTTTTTAGACGCTGAAGAGCTAATACAGTCTTGGTAAAAATGTCGTATTGTGAGTAGAATCATGAGAAATTAAGAGTCACCGACCATGCGGTTTTTGACTTTTGGCAAAAACCGATCGGTAAAAAGGAAAAAGTTAACATAATGTCTTTTCAAAGAACTTGACAAAAGAAACTACGTGACACGATTGGTGACAAGAAACATGGAACATCGTTGTCGATTTAACTTAAAAATGAAACAGGTGGTTAATGAGATAAAAATGCTTTTGGCGATTGAACAAACATGACATTTTTTAAGACGTTGTTCAAACAACATTGGTACTAAGTGTGTTTTGTGTCCGGTACCGGGCAGATCAAGTCCCACCTTGATAAATATCGTCGAGTAGAAACAAAAATTGATGTGGAAATTTACCGTCGACTTGTAACAACAGTGTTTCAAATAAATTATCTAGAAAACAATAACTCGTTTTTTAAACAATACGGTTAATCATATTTTCAGCTTGGTTCTTCTAGTACACTCGAGTAGAAATATTTGTTATCTTTAGACATATATACCTCTATAACTAAAAATAAAATTGTGTTCTAAATATCGTTGGCAAAAGTTGAAACATGATATTCTATAGTCCAATTACCGTTAGTTATGATGAAAAAATATTAAAGATAAAATCTTTATTTTCTAGATAGAAATTGATGTAAATAGTTTACGTGTATTCTTAGTCAATAACATACATGTAATCAGCAAAAATGATTTTCAATAAGAAGTTTAAGCTGATTACTTTATGTATTAAAGCATGGTGCTTACTTTGTTTATTTTCCACTTTAATTCCTTTAATGTGTATTCATTGCGATTCAACTATACTTATACTTATACTAGTTATCATGCCAAAATAAGATTAACTCAGTGTACATAAATGTATTTTTAAAACTTAAAATAAAGTCTGACTTAATGTCAAAAAAATTAAAAATTGTCGTAAATGAAAATAAATAATATAATTCATATTATCTCTGGTGAAGGATACGCTAAAATATTTGCAGTGGATCAGATTTGTTCATAAAATGTTAAACAAATCCGATAAAGATCAAAATCGTGACGACTTTTATCGATAATAATCTCAAAGCAACAAACAGTTACGTATGGACAAGTATACGATTTACACATGCAAAATCCATGATTGCATGCAAATTGAACTTTAAACGACTAACGTTTAGGAGAAACGCGATTGACTAAACATCAAAAAAGTGAAACTGTAGGCGTTATTAATAATGTAATTTCTGGGATAATTAATACCGTGAAAATGTAGCAAAATATAATTAAAAATGAAATCAGTCGTCAACAAACTAACCGTATAAATAAATGCTTATAAATAAATAAATGTATATAAATGATTGTTCAATGTACTATTATACTATATAACATATATAACGTAATTGCTTATTGAACATCATTCAAAACAATTATTTGGAATTCATAATCTCACCGACAATTAATCCTGGTTAAATCATTGCAATAAACTGTCCCACGATGCAATGGTTACATTATAATTGTAAAAATTAGTTATAATTATCACATTGCCGTTAATAAGTTAAATATAAAACTCTTATTATAAAAAAAAAAAGTTGATCTTTGATATCAAATAAGCATAATATTATATAAATACATAAAGTATTACATTTTAAAACATATAAAAAATATCCATATATACCTATATATATATATATATATATTAGTGCTCTTGATTTGATATGGGTAATACCCGGGTACCCGGGTGGGATCACCCGAGTTGCGTCCGTCCAAAAAGGTATACACGAATTGCGTCCCAAAAAATATATTAATACAGGGTGCGTTCCAAAAGTCATGAAATATATTAATTTTTTAAAGATTTATTAACATTATAGTTATATTGTATTAATAATTTTCAAAGTATTGTCCATGAGCGTCTATACACTTTTTCCACCGACTCTCCCATGACCGGTACGCCCCCTGGAAGGCCTCGACGGGAACTTCTCTTAAAGCTGTCGTCACGGCTGCTTGGATAGCTTCAATGTTATCAAAATGTTGTCCTTTTAGTGCGGTCTTGACCCTCGGGAACAAAAAGAAGTCGGCCGGAGCTAAGTCAGGACTGTAGGGTGGCTGCGGTAACGTTGCCACGTTGTGCTTTGCTAAGAACTCACGGACACGCAGAGACGTGTGGCTGGGAGCATTATCGTGATGCAGCACCCAGGAAGTTGCAATGTTTGTTCGCACTCTGATGACCCTTTTTCTCAGTCTTTCAAGAACATCAACGTAGTATGCAGCATTAATGGTCTGTCCTTGAGGTAAAAACTCTTTGTGGACCACACCCCTGGCATCAAAAAAGACAATCAACATTGTTTTCACTTTTGATTTGGTCATCCTCGCCTTCTTTGGTTTCGGGGACGCCTAGGTGTGCCATTCGGCACTCTGGCGTTTTGTCTCTGGGTCATACTCAAATGTCCACGTTTCATCACGTAATAACATTGAATAAATAATCAGATTCAATTTCCACACGCGCCTTCAGTTCTCTCGCGATCAACACTCGATTGGTCTTTTGCTCGTCCGTCAACAATTTGGGAACCAGTTTGGCGCAAACCTTTCGCATGTTTAATTCGTCTGTAACAATGCGATGCACAACAGTTTTTGAAATATTCAGAGTGTCAGCTAACACTAACCTAACACTCACTCGACGATCAGAATTCAACAAATCACGCACACGACTCACATTTTCATCGATTTGGCTGGCTGAAGGTCGTCCAGAGCGGTGGTCATCTTCCACCCCTTTCTAACCTTCCTTAAACTTTTTCACCCATCTTGTAACTTGCACATACGATAGAGCAGACACCCCGTAGGCTTGCCTAAGCAATTCGTAAGTTTCGGCAGCTTTTTTGTCGAGTTTTGGCAGAATTTAATCGCCCAACGTTGTTCTAAAGTATTTTCCATTTTCGTCGTGACGTAGTATCAAAACAGGGGTGTACTTAATCAGTGATACTGACGCAATCGATGCTCGGAACAAACTGGCGTTTGGTGCACTGTGAAAATAAGAGTTTCCCACATAATCTCCAACCGGTCCGAACATGTCACGACCTGTAGAGGCTGGACAAAAAAATATATTTCATGACTTTTATGTAAAATAAAATAGGTATACGAACAACTAAAAATTGAGTAAAAATGAAGACTGAACTGCAGTAAAAGATATACTAATATATTATATCAAATATTTTATATAAGCTTGGTAAATCTTACTAGTATTATCTTTATTTCGATAAGATACCATTATTACTATATACTACACTTTTATGGCTGGAGCTTATCTATACGACTGTCGAGTGTCGACTTTAGCTAAAATAGTTGTATAAATGAATAAATTCAACAAAATTGCAACAAAGATGAGAACTTCTGAAAACGAAATAAAAATTCTACTACCTAACCAATATAGTGGGACGCAATTCATGTATACCTTTTTAACGGGACGCAACTAAGGATCCCCGACCCGGATACCCGTTTATCCGGGTAATACCCGATTTTGTGGGTAGTCAATGCTTTCGGGTAGTGGGTATCCATTACCCGAAATTTTCGGGTACCCGATGTTTTTGATATACGTAAACGGTTTAGCTAAGTCTTAACTCCTAAGAGGTAATCAGTATTAATTTATACATTACACAATTAGTCGAATAAAAAATATCTATGAAAATATAAAAATTATCTATAAAAATATAATCTAAAATATACATAGCTTAACATACCTAAGATCATTAAGCTATGGTTATCGAACAGAAACAGATAACTAAAATTTAGTTATTAATACTTTCATATTCTTATGTACACTTTTACGATTATCGAATTATAAATACCTATTGGAATTGTTGTCAAAATGTACAAAATACTTGAAAATTTAATAGAAGATTCCACAGAAGTAGTTCTTAAAGTCATTCAAAAATTATTAAAATCCATAGGCACAATTTTTTTTTATAAGCGTTTGAACATCGAATATTGACATAAAATTACATGTAAAATATAATAAAATGTAGAATGTTCTAGACTGACAAACTATATCGCTGTATGCAACTGCCAACCCATCCTAATTGAAAAAAATATTTATCGTTTCAAAATAAAATATACTTTTTACAATGTTTATAAATAACAATGTATTATATCCTAGACAAACATATGAACTCCGTTCAGAATCGTTATTCGTATACAATGATATCTATCATTGCATTCAAATTTAACAAATCCATTATAATAATGACCTATCCTATAAGCGAGGTGCACTCCACCCCTAACTGTACAGCAGAGCGAGGCCCATCCGGTTCTTTTTTATTTATAATATTATCGTACAATAAAAATTAACAACCACTATGATACTTAACTTACGGTTTATCAAACAGTGCACGGAAAGCAAACAAACAAATAACTGTTTACATGAATTCGGTGAAATATCATATCACAACATGCGCCTGGTCAGGATTAAAACAGGAAAAGTCTTACGACACGAACGTCGCGAACGAAAAACAAGATTGTTTTGTTGACATTAGAGTGAAAAAAATAAAAATAAAATTGTAGCCTAGGGATGAGCCGGCTGATGGATTAGTTGATTGTTGTCGTTTAGATCCGTGCGACTACGTCACGTGCGAATACCCCGAGATATGTCGTCTGGATTACAAGAGACGCGCCAGTTGCATGTGTTCGGAATTCTGTAGCGATGATTTCATTCCGGTCTGCGGCTCCGACGGCAGAACGTACACAAACGAATGTTTCATACGACGACAGGCGTGCAGAAAGGTGCCGGATCTGAGAATCGTTTCGCACGGCCAATGCGACCAAGGTACAAAACACGCGTAAAGTTTTTATACATTTTTTTTATTATTTTTCTATTTTTTATATACTTTTATTCGGTTCAACGTAAATTCTGGGAATGAACACGATTTTTGTGATTAAACCGTTATTTTTTATACGGTGCAGTTAATGAATACGCGTATGCCTGCGTACACCTAATTCCAGAATTTTGGAATTTGAAATTTTAATTCGAACTACGTAGAGTGAACCTTGGGAACGATTTTTCAAGACGACCGGTACAGAATTCATAAATTTGGTTTTATTTCTATCTCGTTGACATATGGTATATATATTTAGTCACAATATGGGACAATAGAGACAAGTTCCCGTTTTGCCTTCTCGCGTCTGCTGTTAAAATATGTTTTATGATTAACCCCTATTTTACGGGAGGCTGTCGAAACTATTTATTTTATTTTAATATTTTCGAAATCCTACGTTTTCGGTTTTATAAACTGTAGTCCGTACATCTATACCGGCTCTAAACTAACCTTTTGATTTTTAAGCAAAAAAACTTTGATTGCAGGCATAAATCCGTGCTTGAACTTCACGTGTTGGGAAGGATCGCACTGCACGATCAACCGTCTGGGCATCGCTGAATGCCGTTGCCCGGAGCCCAACCTATGCGAAACGTCGGTGCGGCCGGTTTGTGGGACCGACGGTTACACTTACGAGTCGAAATGTGAATTGGAGCGGAGTAGTTGTAACAAGAGGTCCAACGTCAGAGTTGCATACGATGGACATTGTGGTGAGAGCTGCGCGTTATAATAATTACATATGCGTGTTATATTGTAGTGAATATGCAAACGGTATGTTCATAACTTCGGACGGATCTATGTAGTTCGATTTGTTAGGAGGATTAAAAAAGGAGGACAAAAGTTCGCGATATCATAAAGTTTACATAGAGCATTGTTATACGTATCCATATTTTGTTGGAATTCCATATAATAAGACAGAAAAGCATTATGATACTTGTGTGTATGTTATGATTTATCGAATTCATCTCTTTTAATCCGATTTCCGTCTTACATTATATTAATTATATTAATGCGTTATATTAGTGAGATGAATAGTTGAATGGCTGATAAAACAATAGGTACGTTTGCAAATTCTAGTTTTCTCATCTAAGTAAGCCTCAATCCCCTTTCTTGGCCTAAAGCTCACATTGTTATCAACTTTTATCATCTTATATCTCAACCAGGTGGGCATATCGAAATTACGTGGACAATTTTTCACCAATATTTCCATCGTCATTGTTACAGTTATACGAATTTAGATGCCTTATAATTGTGTTATTACTCAGTTAACTATTAATAAGTTAATGAACCTTACACAACTGTTGATGAATTAAAATACAATGCAGTATATCGTTACTATATTATTCGATTTCAAAACTATCGATTACATATTTTCTCTTATTTATACATCGAGAATAGAAGAACATTTGTAACGAATTAAAGCTGAGTGAACATAAGAACAAACCGCGTCCAGACGTTTGATGAGTAAATATGATGGAGCAAATATACAACTCATACCTGTCATTCTGCCCTGATCTAGCATCGAGTCGATTGTATTGATCGAACCATGCGTGGTTCATAATATTATGAATTTTTTTGCACAGAAGATGAAAATCCTTGCCGGGAATACGTGTGCAACTACGGGGCCGCTTGTAAAGTAAGCGACGGGAAAGCAGTGTGCGAATGTCCTTTGTGTTCCGAACATCATGATCCCGTGTGTGGTACTGACGGCGAGACGTACAGCAATGAGTGCAAGCTGAAGTTCCGCAGTTGTCAACAGAAACAAATAATTGGAGTGGCTCATAATGGGGCTTGCAGTAAGCAAACAAACCTATATCAACCCTAATTATTATCGCTGCTATTAGTCCAAATAATAGTAAAAATAATAATAATGATAATAATAATATTTTTAGATGATTGTTCGAAAATGAATTGTCAGTTTCATTCAGTTTGCGAAAGTGACGGCATGGAGGCGAAATGCGTTTGTCCTACGTTCAAATGCGCAAATGTAAGCAAAAAACAAAGTGTACTAAATTGTTTTCAATTAATTAACTAAAATTATAATCTGAGTAGAGAATAAATTGTATCCGTGCAATCAAACGTAGTGATTGGTACGTATCTTTTCTACGATTAAGACAGCATATTTTCATAATTTCTTATTTCAATATCGGTCAATAAACATATTTTAGAAATCTTATCGTCACCAATCATGATATTGTTACTTTTCCTAATAGATCATCATAATGTAGGGTTGCCATACGTCCCGGTTTGGCCGGGACAGTACCGATTTTGAGTATGGCGTCCCGGTGTCCCGATGACTTGTTTCGGGACAGCCAATTGTCCCGGAATGATTCTTTAATAATATATGTTTGTATTTTATTAAACTCTAGTTCAAACAACCATAATATTATTGTTATTATAAAATAAAATGTTGAATAATTTACTCACGAAATCTGCTTTTAATTATTCTCCCAACTAAATGATTATTTTTTTTGTCGAATACGTTCTTCGTTTTGTTGTTTCCACATGATAGTTGTAGTTATCACTAAAGGAATGGACCATTAATTAATATTTTGTCAATTGTAATGAGCTAATCACAGTAGCCATACTATAAACAATGTTTCTTTCAGGCTTTCTATCTGGTTAGGAGACGTCGCAGTAGTAAAAGATAAATATATAAATAATTTTTTTTTTTTCGAGAAAAAATGGGGGGAAAATTGTCCCGGTTTTCGTCAAATAAAATATGGTAACCCTATCATAATGTGTTTTTAGGACATCAGTAATTTCTTTGTTTAATATTTTCAACGTCCCTTTTCATCATTCCTTAACAATTTGTACTCGTTACTGAACCGCATCGACTTATATTTAATATATTTACCATCAGTAATACCCGTATGGGTCACGTTAATTTCCATTCAATATTTATATTAATTCCCGACTCGTTGCTTGTTTAATGACGTCCGTTTTGTAATTAAAATCCTAGTATTTATGACAAGAAGGTACTTCGCTTTACCCTATTTAAATTCTAACTATTTTCTATACTATACTATATTCTTTTAAACTATATTCTGTACAAGAACATATTCAACACTGTTTGAATTAAAAATGTATAAAATAAAATATTAAAAATATAATTATTAAAATATACCATACACTTCGGTAATGATACAACAATGGATATTTTATTATATAAAGTATACAATGTACATTACATTCAAAGAAGGTACTTGACGATTTACTAATTGTATCAATTATTCTTATACAATTAGGATTTTTATTGTGCAACAATTCAAAATCATTATCTTTTGGCTAATTAAACATATTTTTTAAAGAAAATAAAACTTAAAATCTATACTATTGTAAGACAGACAATATTTTAAGTAATTTGTAAATGCACGTGAGACATTTTATGCATGTATTCGTATAATTGGAAATATCAATATACTTACTATTTTTAATTATTAATTCACAAAAATCTATTTAAAGAATTACAATATAATTTTTAGTAATACCAAAAATGCAATAATAATAGTATCTCAACTATAACTTTACTTATTAATCACAAAATGGATTTAACGGTAACTTAAAGTTTCTATTTTATTTTCAACAATATAGGTATTTTGAAATTTCTTTTGACATATAACTAACAGATTGTTATTGCAGTTGAATTTACGGTAAAGCATACTCGATGGCGTTTAAAAACTTTCACTGCATTCTATTTTTAATTCAATAAAACCCTATGGTAGATTATAAAGTTTTGAACACGCGTGTCCTATTGGCTTAGTTCGATACAATTAAACCTCTGCAACTTTTGTACTCGTATGTGCTTATCATCATGTACCTACCACGTTTATTATATTACTACGCATATTTACTGTTTCCCTCTCTCACCATAAATTACACATAAGTTATCTCGATATTAAGCCAATCAAAAATAATTACATATATACATAATATTTAAATATTATACACTATAATTTTACGTTGATATCAAAAATAATAACCTTGTAAGTTAATGGTACTAAAAATTATTTTGCTACGTTTTTCGTAAAATCAACATTCAAAGAAACGTATTAACATTAACCTATATACATATATATTGATAAGGATCAGCTACAGTTGATAAATAGTGAGATTTCGGAAATAATTGATTGTTAAAAGTCGGAAAGCCTGTTTTTACGTACAACCAAAAATCATTAAACCAGTATAAAGAGTAACAATGGATTTAGAATTTTCTTAAACCATCTAAAACCTACTCTGGCAGTTAATTAGGATGAACTTTAATTTATGTACCCAGGCAAGCGGTAAAGTTTGCGGTTCCGACGGTATTACGTATACAGACCTTTGTCATCTACAAAATTCTAGCTGTGCAACAAGGAAGAAAATATTTGCTGCTTACGGAGGCGAATGCGGTACGGTGATTAATTCACTGGGTTTCTTCTGTTTACCTCAAAATCACACGCATTAAATGATTTTAGGGTCGTGTCAAGATCAGAAATGCAACTGTCCTAGAACATGCGTTGACACAAAATCCAAAGAACCCGTTTGTGGCTCTGATTTGATCACTTATAACAGCGAATGCGAACTTCTTCAACAGGCATGCGTGAAAAACGGAACACAAAACTTGACGATCCTATTCTACGGTGATTGTAAAGAATCCTCGTCCATAGGTAACGATAGTTTTGCATTTTTTTGATCAATTCCAAATTGGTAATTCATTACCCATGTGTATATAACCACATCGTAAATAAATAGTTCAAGT